>VZTL01052005.1:81001-189795 GCA_013400535.1 Scopus umbretta | reverse complement strand
AAAAAAAAAAAGACAGACATTTTCTATGGGGAAGAAATACCCACACCACTTTTAAGAGAAAAATCTAAATTTCGGTGGCTTTCTGCCAGAACCTGAAAGCGTTCCCATGCAAAACTACCATCCCAGCACTGACAGCATTTGCAGGTGTGGAAGGCTGGTTTCCAGTTTCCAAAGTGCCCACGTAGACTACACACCCCAGGAGACACCACCATCCCGGTGCATTGGGGACTCCCAGGCTGCACAGGCTGAGGAGATAGGGTTTGACTAGAAGACTGACACACAACAAGGGGGAAAGGACTGGGTACTGCATACCAATCCACACCCCGCAGTGTATGTTGCAGCAGTGACTCCAAATATGAATTTTTCAGCGTTTTGACAACAAATACTTTTCACCCTGGTACACACCCACACTAAGAATTATTCAATCAGAACCTTATTTTCCACCCAAAGGAGTTTTGATAGAAAATGTTCAATTTGCCCTAATCAATGGGGCTTAAGCATCAGTCAAAATATTTTCTTGAATTTACACCATCGGTGCCAGAGCAGGCAAACAAGCTCTTTAGATAATCTGCCTCTAAAGGCAGGTACTGACCTTTCAATTGTGTTACTACCTTTTTAATAAAGGTAACATTTAAAATATTGTTACTTTTCAGCAGATGCTGCTGGGAGAGAGGGAGGGAAGGGGGCTGCATGCCTGCTGCAGAATCACACAGCCAATCTTAGTATCACTTAATTTTCAAATGAGGAATTTGGTAGTAAACAACCTTTTCCTTGTACACAAACATTTTTAATTTCATGCCCTGCTAATCATACATCTGTTAGAGCTCCTTTTCTATCCACTGCAGTAACAATAATAAAAGAAAAATCATCACACTAACAACGTGGTTTGTCTAAAATGAAAATTGAATAATAATCAATTTCCCTCTGTGGGATGAGGGCACGCAGCAAGCAGCAGCACTTGCTTGACAGCGGTGACAAAGACATGGTTTGAAAAGTGACACCTTCCCATTTGCCTTGCTGGTGGCCCTCACTGCTAGCGGCCCCTCTGCTACCAGTCTTGTTTGTATAAGAGCCTTTTTGGGACTAGCTCAACTGGACAGCTTCTCTCAGGCTTCCTGGTAGTCCACACCAGGCACCACCACCAGCAGAGCCTCTCATGCTGTCATTGCCTCACCCACCAGCCACCTCCTTCCCTCCCTTGCTCTCCCCTCTATTTTTTCCTCGCCTCCTCTATCAGCAGGATACTAATGTGAGAGATGCTACAGCAATGCCTCCACCTTCCCCAATCTCTTTCCACCGGTGAGACCCAGTGGGCCTCAGTGTACCAAACTTCAGATGTGTCCAGTGCCCTTACTTGTGCCTTCCACATACGAGAGCTGGCTACCATGTTACTCAAAAGCACACTTAAATATGTGATTACACCCCCGAAAACAAGTTTTTATCTCGTCGACAACATTACTAGAAATAATTGAGGTTGTTATTTAATAGACATGCCCAGCTGAAATGCCAGCTTAATCAGGCCCCAAGAAACACCCACAATTAAGAAGACCATCTGATTTGACCTAAGGAAGAATTTTTTTTACGATGAAACACTGGAACAGGTTGTCCAGAGTTGTTGTGGATGCCCCATCATTAGAAGTGTTCAAGGTCAGGTTGGATGGGGCTTTGAGCAACCTGATCTAGTGGAAGATGTCCCTGCTCATGCAGGGTTGGACTAGATGATCTTTAAAGTTCCCTTCCAATCCATACCTTTCTATGATTTTATCATTCTAAGATTTGCTGTCTTGCATTGCCCACACTCCTCTCTTCTGGACTGCTGATACACAGCTTTTGCCTTTTTAGACTCCTCCTATTCCCATAGCCATGCTGGGCCAACTCCAAATCAGAAATATTGCACTTGTAAGACCTACACAATGGTAACTCTGCGAGTTTTAATAAGCAATGGGAATCCACCCAAAGCCCCAGGCAATGTGGCACAAAGATGTTACAGCTCTGTTACACCTGAGCCTCCCCTCTGTCCTCCAGTCTTCATATTAGCATGCTGAACCCTCTCCTTCCAGAGGTTGTTTTCTAAAGCAGCATTTTCTACATAAGCTCCCCCTCATCTTCATCAAGAAGCACAGTTGTTTGAGTAATCGGCTTTAAGGAGATTGGCAAGTTAACTAACATCAATTAATTACTCCCATTTTGCAGATAAGCAAACAAAAGAAAAAAAAATGGAAGTACCCTGGTCTAAACTCACTGCAGGGAGTTCAGGGCACAAACACACTCCTTGACCTGGGTCCAGAGCAACCAAATCCACTAGGGAGAGGACCTTGGCATTCCCAGTCCCCTGCCTCCTCCTCTTCCAGGAGCAACACCAACCCTGCCCTGCATAAAAACCCCTTCAGCTCACACTCCTTCAGCAAGGATGCACAGGCAGCCTTGAGATCTTTATTTTACTTGTCCATTCATGCTAAAGCTACAGGGATTAAAAATGTTACTGTACAAGTCAGCTTTTTATTACTCAAGAGACAGTTTTACCCCAGCTGCACCAAATGCAGAGTTATACCCGGAGGCACCAGCACTGCTCAGTCAGGGCTCATCTCCACCAGCGCTGCTGCCTCAGCCCCAGTACACAGCAAGCTTGGGGCAAACACTGGGGACACAAGGTAAAGGTGATCCAAACCAGGCTGTACCTAAGAGCAGGTGACCACAATCAGCATGAACACAGGCTTCGATACATCCCATCTGTCAATACGCAAAAGCATTCAGCTCTGGATTCTTCCGACCTCTAATCAAAGTGCGTTCAGTCAAACAACTCTACCAGAATTAACAGTGAAAAGGGAGGGGGAAGGAATAAAAAAAGACTTTGTTGAGCAAAAGTACTGAGACACATTTGATGTAATAGTCATATGATTAACAAACTGTCATATCAAAGTTTTCTGCAAAGTAGGAACATTCTGACAGTTCATATTTTAAAAACTGACATTTTGATTCATTACCGTAAATAGCACTCTGTATTAAATATTGTGACAAGGCATACAGTGTATTTTTTGAGCTCTATAACATTTAGGAAGTACTGGATTTTTTTTTTTAAAGCATGTATAATATCAAAAACAGTTAAAGCAGAACTCCAAGAAAGCTTCTAGAGGAGAGATTCATTATTTCTGAAATAACCTACTTCTTTGCCATCATCTTGAGCACTGCTGGGAACTTTGGCCCACAAGGATCTTAAGGTACTGTTGTCATTATAAAATAGGGAATTGTCTTGTGGAACAAAAGAGCTATAAGGAAAGTGGCTACATTAAATAACGTAAAATTACCCAATAGCAAATCATCCTGAAGTTGGCATAAGAGGAAGAACACTAAAAGGTCCTGAATTACCATACAGAGTATCTGAGAGTGCAGGTTCATAACAAAGTTAAGCAACGTGACATCCAAATGACTGTCCAAGCATGCATCTTGCTTATCCCCTCAATCCCTAGCCACATGTTTTGCTCCCTCCTGTCTCAACACTCATGCCTGTGAAGGGTAAAAGTGACTGTATGGACAGAAATGAGGGTTGGGGACACATGGACAGCAGGATCACCTCTTTTATCAACAGTACAAACTCAGACCGGTTGAACCTGCTCATGAAACTGTCCCCTGAGCTCAGTTATTGCCATCTCCCCAACACTCACAGACCATTACATCCTTCTCAAAGGCTCTGCTTTGTCTACTTAGGCCATGAACTCTTATACACAGGAGGTGTCTCACACTGTGCACACCTGCACAAGGAGACCTCAGCCAGTCCCCTAGGACCTGCTGAGAGCCATATGTGGGCAGAGAGCTGCTACCATCCCTGCAACCCAGCATGGCCATGCCCATCACAGGCAGAGGCAGGGCAGGCAGCACTTACTCACTGCCAGGGCGAGAGGGAAGGGCTGCCCAGACAGAGCTATTGAGGACTTCTCTTTGTGGGGGGATCTACAGCAGGGCAAGTCAAACTGTAAGGATGCTGTGAGCCGCCAGAACCAACCCATCAACCAAGACCACTTCATCCCCTTACCACTCCCCACCAAGTACCTCCCAGCTGGTGGGTCTCTTCCCTGGATCACCAGTATCAAGGCAAACAGGACTGGGCTCACAAGCAATAACACAGATGTTTTGCATTTACTTAAAAGCAGCCTGCATGATAGAGAAATTAAAAATAATAGCTCCAGCTAACACAGAAAGACCTGATAGAGCAGCAGAGAGAAACCAGAGGCTGCCTAACCTGTTTGCAAGATGCTCAGGTGTTATTAGGGCTGCAGTCAGGGGCTTTAGAAAGAAAAATGGTTACCATTACTTGCAGCCAGCTGCAAGTGGAGCTCTGGGCTCAGTCTACTGAGAGAATGGATATGCTGCTATAAACACAAGCCTGAAGCCTGGTCCAGGACATGGTGAGGCAGTCACGCACACCGAAGACAGATCACAATGCTGTTCTAACAGGGGTCTGATCCAACACAGCCTGTGTTTCCCGAGGAGCAGCTACACACCACTCACATGCTGGAAATCTTGTAGATGAGTTTGCATGCCAGCAAGTGTGGTAGTAGTAGTGGTCTAGCCAGACATCCAAAACATATTGGCACCACTATAATTTGTCCATTCACCAATATGTTTTCCTAAAAACACCCATATGCTTTTCCTGCAGTTCCCATATGCTTTTGCAAGAGAAACAAAAACATTTTGTTAGTTGTGAGCGATTGATCGCCCCGTATTTCACAGAAGTCAAGTAGAAAAACAACAACAAAAAAGCAGTCAGCTGCTTCCCCCTCCCTTTCCTCTCTGTTCACGAAGGGAACTGTGAAGAGCAGGAAAAAAATTCAGCCCACAGTAAAATACACACATAGCTCATTTTTTTTGCACTGCAAGATATTCTAGGAATTACAGGAGGAATCTTCATTAAAAACAAGCTATCAAAGATCTGGCAGACGGTGGCATACCAGACAGTAATTCAATGTTAGGTGTTGGGCTCCATGTTCAATGCTAGCTTAGGTCCTCACCACAGCTAACACAGCCCACAGGAATCCAGGCTCCCAGAGAAGCAAATTAAACAAGGCTGGGAGGGGGGACAGTGTGATAAAGAGGTTACAGCCTTTCCAATTCACAGGACAGCTCACTTGATGTCAAATCTATCTATACCTGCAGGTATAAAGCCCCCTCCTGCGTGTAGGCTTCCCAGGGAGGTGCTGCCTTGCTAATGCAAATCCCAAAGCAGAGAGGGTGCGAGGGGAGCAGGAAGGCTGCTCGGTTCAACTGGGAACAGGCATGTGGGTGTACAAGTATGTGTGTGTCAAGGCTGGAGCATGTGGGAACTGTAGCTGTTTAGTCAGAGACTCATTAAGAAACGCGGCAGACCCAGAGCCAACATTCAAAGAGGAGCAGTGTGAAACATTACTCTGGAGAAAGATTAGTTCTTTACACAAATAAAATTAAAGACAGAATCATAGTATGGACAAATTAATTAACTTCCGAAAAGCCAAGGGCACCACATGCAAAAGCAGATGAGAGGGCAAGAGCTTTGTTACAGCGACACTGAAGCAGTGCATAGCCTTTCTTCCCTGGAAAAGAAATTCATCTACTGCTGCATGAAGTTTTCATGTTAGCCCTGCCTTCATCATGCTCACTGTTATGGGAACACAGCTGTCTCCTTCTCAAAACGGCTGTGCACATACCTGTATATTTCTATAACCCTATGCATGGAGAGCTTGGGGTCATCTTTGTGAAGACTATGAAAATACACAAGGGCAGACGCCAAAGGACTACTGCAGTGCTTTACTTGGCAATTTGAGCCTTAAGGTAGGAGTTTGATGCCAACCTTCTATATAGGACACCAGAATAGCATGCACCTTTCTACTAGAATGAAGACTTTCCTTGATGCAGTCCCATGTTCTACAGTTCTGCAGCAAATTTAACTAGGAATGCTCTTTGCAATGTTAGCGTTTCCTTACAATCATCTAATCTCACACAAAGCCTAATGAGAGGCCAGATGCAATAGGTCAAGAGTCCAATTTTCCACAGAAACAAGGCTGAAAAAACAGCCAAGAGAAGAGAAATCAATCTCCTGCACAGGGCACAGAACAAAAAACAATTTGTCAGAGACAGCTTGCTTGGCAAGATATATTTTATGATATGTTTTTGTCCTGAGAGGAGTTGTAAGCACCTGAACATCTGACTTCACCATTCATAAATATATTGATGCTGTTGCTTAAGCTTTGAATAGAAAGCAATACTAATGCTGTCTCATTAGTTAACAGTCTATAAGTATGGGCCTCTTCCTAGATTTCATATTTACAGCAAGCCCCTGCGACAGTTTATTAGACTTAGCCAAGAGAGCTGCCACAGAAAGAGTGAGACTAACAGAAGAGCTGCCATTAATCTTCCATAACCCAGCAACTGGGAAGACCAGGCCTTGAACTGAATTCTACTCTCTTGCTATTAATCTCCTGTCCTCTACTTATTAATCCCTTGTCTGTCTTTGTCTTTCAACATTTATTAATCTTCCCAACTGTTTGCAGTAAACAGGATGCTGAAATCTCATCTCCAGCTAGCCATAATTTACAAGAAAAAAAACCAAAACAAAACAAAAAATAAACCCAAGAAAAGGGCAAAGGAAGAAAGGAGGGATGTGCATTGTGTATCAAAAGGGCAGAAAGAAAGTGCAGTTATATTCAGTCACACAACAGGCTAAAAAAGAAGCATGCCCGATTTTGGCATGCCATACAGACGTCTTAACGATTCTCAAGTCAGGTAACATCTAGGCAAATTAAGTAACTCCACTAGTCAAAACCATCAGGGCAGCAGAAGAACAAAACCCAGTGCACACCCTCCCACACGGGAATGGGTTGCTCTGGACCAGCGCTGGCTCACAACGCAGCCCCCAGTGCATGCACCATGCATGGCCTTCTGGTGCTGCCACCAGGCTCAGTGAAACATCACTGCAGCAAAGACTGCCCAGAGCCACCACACCCTCCTAAGGCCCATCTCCTCCTGAAGAACTTCATGGCCATTGAGCAGTTACAGATCACCTACCAGCTATCCCTGTTAATTTGTTATCTCCTTCTCAATGTGGCTGCTCGCTGCTTTCTTCCCCCAGTTGTCATGACTTTGTAGCATTTCTAGCACCTCCTTTGCCTCCTGGGATGGTGCAACTGCAAGAGGCTTGAGGACAGACCTACTGCCCTGACACTGCTCCTTTTTTGCACTCTTACCTGAAGGCTCAGTCTCGCTGCAGTTAATCTTCGTATCATGAGATGGGCAAAAAGCCCAGTTCATGTCCTACACATAACCTGACAAGGAACTCCTACAAGAGTTTGGAGTGGTTTATCAGGCTGATCCTTAAATCACAGCTAAGTATCTCCAGTGAATTTAATGGACCTGGTAATCCTAAAGAATGCATTAACATAGGATATAATGAAGAAATTTTTTACAATGAGGGTGGTGAGACACTGGAACAGGTTGCCCAGAGAGGCTGTGGATGCCCCATCATTGGAAGTGTCCAAGGTCAGGTTGGATGGGGCTTTGAGCAACCTGATCTAGTGGAAGATGTCCCTGCCCATGCCAGGGGGGGTGGACTAGATGACCTTTAAAGGTCCCTTCCAACCCAAAACATTCTGTGATTCTGTGAGCTTGCTCTTCACATGTATTTCTATTCAGGTTATTCTTAATAGGCTTATATGTTTTTCTGCTTTTGTCCACGCAAGCATGGTTAGATTAAAGCTAGCAATACAGTAAACTCTCCATCATCAGCTGAGAGCATATCCGGGCTGCAGAAAGCCATGCTATGGATGGGGAGCAAGTTCAGGTCCACAAGCAGGCAAGTCTCATTCAAAAAGAAGTAATACAGCCCACAGGACCAGTGCAGCTCTGCATGGCACCACACGAACATTCTCATGCAGCACTCCCATTCCCAGGAGGCCCCGCACGTTTGCTGTTTCCAGACTTGGACCCAGAAATAGTAAAGCCACATCAAGCCTCCTGGTTTAGCCTGGCCTCTACCACCCCAGGCTTTGGAGAAATTTCCATCATTCGCTTAATGACCAAATGTGGTCCCAGGGTCTGCCCATGCTCTCCAAACTCAGCAGCTGGCAGAAGCCCCGGGATCTTATCTATTACTCACCTGGAAGCAAGGCAGCCTTGTCAGGTACCTGGACAGGTTCTTCCAAGGGACCTCTGGGGGTGCAAACAGAAAGGTCAGAATCAACGTCTTGCTCATCATAAAAGCAGAAAGTAAATCAAGCTGGCTGTGACACCTTGCCAAGAAAACAGCCCCGAAAGGGCTTGTAATGCCAGCTGCTCTCCTGTACGGAGTAGACCATAGCTTTTTTCCCCCTCTGATAGAACTCATGCATCAGTCTGTCCCTGTTTTGACCCATATAAGGGTTTTTCACACACCGGCAGGACAGATTACATCTGAGCAAGCATCAGAGTAACTACGGTTTATTTGGGAGAGAAGCTATTTGTTTTAAATCACTGTAGAGCTGGTGAAAGGCACTGACGTAAGGGCTGCAGGTAACAAGGTCTCTTAAGCCTGACCAGACACCCTTCTGCCTCTCATGCTTAAAGAGCCTCTTCTTCCTGAGCCTCCTCCACCGCTCAGACCACTGGTGAGTCACTCCTGTGGTGTTGGCTTTGCTGTGCGAGCACCAAGAAGAACCGAAGCTGAGGTGGGATGCATTAAACACACACCAATTGGGGAAAAAAACAAGTGGCAGGGTGGGACAGCCCAAACCCTACCTCCACCTCCAGTCCTGGTTTCTTTCTGGGTGCCTCCAAAGACACCCAGCTAAAATGAAAACACAGGTTTTCTAAGTTACCACAAGCTGCTTTCAACCAGCAGCTTTTCATACTTCCAGCTTATTGATATCTGAGCCTACTTTGGTATTTTCTATTCCTTTCATCTCGGTCCTGGAGAAGAAATAAGCAAGTTTAAAAAATACTAGCAATGATTAGTGAAAGGTTCGGTCCACCTCTGCCTGCCCCGGCTCTCCCAGCCCACCATGCTCCCAGCTGCCCCAGGTCACCCCCTGCTCCTCCTAACTGCATCCTCACCCCTTTTTTCCTAAAACCTAATTATCTCTTAACAAACGTGGCTGAGATTAGCCAAGAAGTTAAAACGCATTAAAGAGAGGGAGGAGAGACATATCTAGCCAGTCACATACTTTTGCTGGATTTTTTAAGGAAATGGGACTGAAACCCATCAGCCCCACCATCAGCTGTCTTTACTTAGAAGAACCGGGTCTGGCAGAGCAGCAGCTTTGTCCTCCTGGTCCACGGTAGAAGAAGGGGAGCACAGGGAAGGAGAACTGCAGCAGTTGCTTCAGATCCATACCAAAGCACAAGAAGCACAGAGAAATTTGCGGAGGACCTGCCCACACAGACGCTGGATATTCCTTTCATATTTGCCATGACAAAAAATTCATGTTAACATTTTTGCAAGCACTGTAAGCCCATATCAAGTAACAGCAAAGAGGCAGACAGGTGTCCTGACCACAGAGGAGACAGCATATGTGAACAGTTTGGAATTTATTATTATTGTGTTGTTTTTTTTTTTTAAAAGGGGGAAACAAATCCCAGAGATTTTTCTGTGCATGATACATTTTCTGCTCCCTGTTTGATGTTGCTTTCAGACTGAAGACTTGAAATAGCTAACGCTAACCTATGCCTTAAGCTTGCTTTAAACTAATGCCCCTTATGCGACCAGAAATGAATGCATGGTGAATCACTCATGCCACACACAGCGGGGGTGATAAGCGGTGGTCCACATCTTGCAAGCACCACATGGACACAAACATGTTGCGGGGAAAGGAGATCCTAGCCCTCTCTGCATCACAGCCTGATAATTCAGCAGTAGGGTCTTTGCATGTTTGGAGTTGGAAAGCACAAGCTCCAGGTCAACAGCCCAACCATGAGCAGTCAGAGAGAGCAACATAACTACTGGCATTTTCCGCAAAGTATGTAGAGAGATATATATAATCTGCACAGGCTGCACTTCCACTCTCTCTGCCTGCCTTCGGGAGATGCTTAAGAGAAGCCGCATGTTAATTACTAGCCCAAATCAAGGGAATCTGATCTTGACAGCAAGGGAAAGAGAGCAACCCAAAGTTACAGACTTTGGTGTATGTGGGTCCCAGCTCTTCACTTCTTTGCTGACATTACTGCTTCCAGGAATTAAATCAAAACCCCACTTAACTTCAGAGAGGTTGCAATTTGCATCTAAAGTGCTGTCTAAGCCTCAGTTGTAATAAACAGATACAGCTCCACTGAAATCGAAGGAGTTATTCTGATTTTGTCTCATTATAGATCTAGAGACCCATAAACATTACAGCTCATCCAACCTCCAGCTAAGTATCTTCTAATAGAAGACCATTATCTTTGTCAGATTGATTTGGACAACTTGTTTAAAGCACTATGGAAGACTCATTAGCATCTTTGCATTTTGGTGGTTGTATTTTAAGAATAAAGCCCAACAGCTATTAAACACTTGAAAAAGGCATATTAACAGTTTACAAACAAAGCTGGAGTGGAGATATAACTACATTTTTGGTTTTTCATTGAGAAATTGGTAAAATGGAGGGAGCAAAGAAATCAGAAAAATGAAACTGAGCTGTACACACACTGAAAAAATCACCCATGCTATTTGACAGATACTGAATTAAAAAGAAACACAGGGATGAGAGAAGCAAAATCATACTAGGAAAAAACCAAACTAGGAAATCAAACTAGGAAAAACTTCTCCTCCTTTTGAACCTTACTAAATTATATGTCAGGTATAGTGGACAGACAAGAGGACACACACCCCAGGAAAGGCAGATGCACTTTGTTGACTGTCACTGGCTGTAACAGCTGACCTCAGGTCAGGCTCCTCTCCCTCCAGTCTTCCTCACCCCCACGGAATAAAGCATCCCAGTGAGAAGCTCACGCCGACTATGTTCCCTGGCAGCAGAGCAATGCTGTAACTTGTTTTACAGTGCTCTGCCCAAGGGTGGATGCTACTAACCATCCACCACATCCATACCATGGACCCACAGTTGTCATCTTTAAACCATCTCACCAAATGAACTAGTTCCCTTGAGCAAAAGGCCACCCCATCCACTGTAACCGAGCTCCTGTTCAGATTGTTGCGTTGCCACAGCTTTGTGAAGGAGAGTCCTGGTTTGGGTTTTTTTTTTCAGTTGTCCTGCCCAAATTATACTGCCAAGCAGCAATTATAAGCCAAGCCTCAGACATGGAGAGGTGGAAAAGTCTTGCCTGATGTTTTGCAGAAAATCCGTGAGCATCCCAGATCCTGCCCTGCGGTTCAGGTGCTGATTAGGAAGAGCCACCAACATCTCAGTGGAAAAAAGCCCTTTTTAGCAGCTCCTCAACCTGTGAGCTTTCAGAAAGGGCAGCCCTGATCAGCATTGCAACCTATTTCAGCAAGATAGAGGAGTGGTGGGGAACACTGGCACCATTTCCTCAGCTGCTTTTAAGTTCACTCATTTATCACTCAAAGCAGGAAAATACTCTGAGATCCTCATGTTTGTGTGTCTCTCGCTTCACAAACAGCTTTGCAAGCCAGAGTGTTAAGCAAGGCAGCGGCACCGCCAGGTCCTGTGCTAAGAGTGTAATGAGGGCACTGTGGTGTCAGCCCACGTCTCGCAGCCATCGGGCTGCAGGATGGCAGCAGTTGGGAGCCACATGTCCCCAGCTGGTCTTCTGGGCTGGCACATCACCACACTTACAGGTACAGCTGTGACACCCAAACCATGCTCCCCAGTCCCATGTGCCTGCACTGACCACAGCTCTCCACTGGCTCAAATGGGAAAGCGCAGGGAGTAGCACAGCCACACAACATGCACCCACCATCAGTATGTGCACAGGGGTGGTGGGAGACAGGGACATTTACAGCCGTTTACAGACATTTACAGTGCACTCCATCATACTCCCTTCTGCACTTCCAGCCCTGCATGCAGCTTTAAAAATCCATAGCTCCAGACATCTAGCCCACGTGCTGCTACTCCAGCTCAATGAGGAGAGGATGAGCTCAATTTTGCCAGTCAAATGGGAAGGGACCAAAAAAAAAAAAAATTAGTAATAGTATTTTGTTAAAATCAAACACAACCACAGCAAATCAAAGACAAAAGAGAAGAAGGGACATGGGGAAACAGTTTCCACCATTCCTCCACTGGCAGAGAGCAGCTCCGAATTGCAACCAAAGCTCAGGGAGCTCAGGTGCAGGAGGCAAGCCTTCATGGTCTGCCATCATTGCGCACCATGGCACAGTCCTCCCATACCAAAGTGCTACTGAACCGTGAGAGCAGCTCATCTAGGAGGGAGAGAGGGGAGAGGATGCCCAGGCACACTGCTCACTGCTCCCCAGCACCGTTTGCTGAGCTGGAACTGCAGTAACAGCAGATCTGGGACAACGATCACACATGTTCCTCTTGTACTGCAAATCAATAGCAAAACCACAAGTACCCAGGGGTACAGGACAGCCAGTACCCAAGTACACAGGGGCTGCCAGCCCCTCGCCCAAGCCCCTGCCAGGCCCAGCTTCTCCAACAGGCTCTCCTGACTGACCAGGACCCTCTTTCCACCAGCCGAGTCTCCTTGCTGCTACGTAGGAGCTTCCCAGAGAGACCAAAGAGAAAGTCAGCTGAAACAAGCACCTGGATCTACAAACAACAGATTAAATTCTCAAGCTACAAAACTATGTTTTAGCAAAAGTGCAATTGAACTCCATGTACTTGTTACATTTCTAAATATACTCTGGTTGTCAAGACAACAGAGACTGATGGATCTCTAAAGTATACTGTATCTATTTAATTGTCAGCATTTCAAACTGACTCGAGGAGGGAAAAAAAATGCTGCGTGATAAGTCTAATTGTCATGGTTACCACTGGCTAACCCCATCATAAAAATATATATATATTCTAGCTAAATGTGCCAAGCCATGTGAGGAGCAGATGGGAGACATTCTCATTACTGCGACAGCCTCCACTGGAAAACTAAACTTGAGGAACGATGCGAGAGACTTTACAGAGATCTCAGACACAACAGACGTCGTGGGCTGCATCTTCCCAGTCGTTTGGCAGCAGTGCTCAGGCTTTTCTGCCACGCTTATTCGCCCCATGTGTGTTGGGACAACCTGCGGGGCTGGGGCTCCCTAAATTGCTAGCGTTTCTGTTTGGGAATCTCATCCCTCCTCCAGAAAAGCCCAGTATGTGGGTTGTTCCTCCTTAAAAGCCTCTAGACATAACCTCACATACAACCACCTTGGATTGGCACTCCCACCCTGCGCCCACTTGCTCTCCTCCCTCCAGGCAGCCATATCTGAGCCCACAGGCATCGCTCGGGCAGGAGGCTGCTACAGCCCGGCCCTTCTGCTCTTGTATTGTCAATGGCTAAAGTGAGAGCTACATCCAGCCTTGGAGAAGAGAAAAAAGTGGAAAGAAACAGCCAACCACTGCTGCAAATACACCAGTCTGAAGCTGAGCTGGGAAACATCATGCATCCCCAGCCAGCCTCTGCACCCCCTTTGACAAGCCCAATTCAGCAGTGTGAAGAGCCCTGCTATTCACATGAGGTTCCTCCTGAAAGAGATGCTTTCCAAAAAAACCCTCAAATGTTGGCTTTTTACATGGAAGACCTCCACAACAGCATCTGAGATACCTACCTGTGCATAAAATGATTGTGGCTTTCCTTCACTGACCGAAACTCGGGCACCTACACTTAGTTCTCACTTTTCTTTCATTAAACAAAAATTTAAGTTGCAGGGGACAGGTACAAGTTTCATCCAGGTATGAGAAGCAATGGAAAACAACTCGTGTTCACCTAGTGAGCACTGATGTCAATAAATGGTCGGGTTTCCAATTAGTCTGAAGCTTCCCCAACATTTTTGACAGAAACCACATTAAAGTCGAATCACCATTAATCTCCCCCAAACTGTTTCACTCCTTCGTACACATAAAAGCCCTGTATCTCTGCTGTCAGATGCTTTCATGGAAACCATAAGGCATTGCCTAAAACCATCTCCAGGAGAGCCACAAAGTAAAATTTGATCTGGTTGGAAAACACTACTTAAGAGAAACACCACTTTCCAGGTGCCTCAAGCAACACATTTGAGTTTGTTATATTTTCCCTGGAGCTTGCCCTGCTCATCACCAAGATGAACAATTTCTGTATTCCAAATATGAGATTCTCGGTGATGTAAAATGAGCTTTCATGCCTACTGATACAGTCACCGTGCGGTTCACCCTCACGTACTGCTTCACAGAGCAGTCTGTGCACAGAGATGGGCAGCGAACATCAAAACAGAAGTAGCACAGAGGTGTTGTTTCCGGGGTTTGTGTGAGAATTATTTCAAATACTACTAAGGTTAGGAGCTAAAAAGGAGTCTTAGGCACAAAGAAGCCTATGTCTCAATTAAAGCCAAAGGGACTTAAAGGCAACTGGTTTTTTTACAAGTATCTGGGTACACCCAAAGTGGAGCAGCATCAGCATTTCATCCCTAGGTGCCTAAATAATTCTGAAACTAAGCATTACCCATAAGGAACTTCAAAGAGATTATAGCCCTTCTGAAAGCTGTATCCAGAGCTTAACTGAGCTGAAATCCCAAACAACCGAGAGCTTAAAACCATGCTCCAAAGTGCATATTTCAACATCATATGGGTGCAGGAACCTAACTTTGGTTTTCCTGTTACTGAAAGTGCTCGCCTAGGGCACCAGGCTCTTACGGTTATGGCTTTGGGACAACTATTACATTCTGTTCTAATAAAGTACGTGCTCTCTGGAGCAAACTCCCCAGGATGACTCCCTTGCTTTGGCACAAATGGACTCATTTGGTTGAGATAAAAGGATGTTCCCTTGCATCATTTTCATTTGATTTTTATTTTTTTTTGTAAAATAGAAAAACAGTTAATTTTGCTAAATGAGTGCTCTGTTGCCATGACTTCACTGCAGACAAACACAAAGCCATCAAGCTCCTTTTCCTTGGGAGTTGTTTTCTTTTAAACAGGTATTTGATCCTCTTGATTCTCTTCTTTCTTTTCCCAACATCTGGATTTCCAGCAATATCCCACATTCAGACAGATACACGACGGCTATAGCTACACTAAACTAGAAAGATATTCCTGCACATATTCATCCCCTCACAATCCACCTCTGCCAGCTGTGTCAACACATCCTCTGTGACTCCAACACGCAGGGCAGTGCTGCCCGTGACAGCAGGCAGCAAATCTCTCCAAAGGAAACCCTAAGTTTATGGGATTAGTCCCTGAAAGTCAGAATTCCCATGCTCCCGCCAAGGACTGAAGGACAGCTCCATCCTGCTCACTGGCAAGCCAGGCTGTTGCCCAGGATTTTGCCCCAGTCTAAAACCAGAAGCCTCAAACAATTAGTCCTTCCCACTGCCTCAGTTTCTCAGGCAGATGAAGAAGGCTGTACGTACATGTCGTCTGCCTCCATGGGGTGTTGCAACATTGGCTGAGTTAATATTCATGAAGTACACTGGGCATTAAAAGTATTATAGATTTTACTGAGGTAAAAGGTTTTTTTCTTTTTTAATGTTTGCATTGAATAGACAAACTAAGTAGAAACGGCATTTGTAGCCTGCAGCCATTATCCTAGTAAATGGCTTATTACAGCATGCAGCCTACCAGCTTACCTCCATCCTGTCTCACTTAAATGCACGTAGGTGGAAGCGCTGCTCATTCCAGAAAACTTTCTTTTTCACTGTCTCTGTCTGATGGAGACTCTTGATAATGGGGCTCACAAGACAGGGCTTAGGATATAAATACTTCAGTACGAGCTTGTTGTTTGGTACCTATTTATGACAATCACAGAACAATTAATTACTTCCCGTCTAAGACTAATTCCTGTCTCTTCCAAAAAGGCTGAAGGGGGGTGAGTTTTGTCTCAAGGCTTTCAATTTCCTGGTGAGTCACAGCAGATCCACTACAACAAGCTCAATACTTCTATCAGACTGTTTCTTATCAAGGTATATTCAATACATTACTGAGATGTGGAGTGTGCTATTTTAAGGGCTAATTTCAGGCATTGTATGCATAATGCCTTCTCATCTGAACACGTGCTTTCTCCTGGATGAGACAGATGTACCTCTTGACCACTACCCCTTCTCCCTGCCCAAATCATATAGATAAATAAACACTGTAAGAGCAGAAAGTGAAGAATTGTACATTTGGTGCAGTGATTTTCAAAACACATAGCCCTGCAATAAGTAGCCCTCTCTCCCACTTCATTAGTTCATTCCCTGCCCTTTGGCAATAAAATTACTTATGTGACAGCAGCATCTGACAAGAAGAAAACATTCACAGACTGCACGGGTTCCAACAAGTCCACAGCGTCTTGCTTTCTTCGTTCTAGGGCCAAGAATCATACATTTATTTTTTTGCCCCAGGGAGCAACTCTGCATCCCTGTACGAATCCTCAGTTGTCCCCAGTTCCCACGCCACCCACTCATAAGCTCCCAGGCTCCAACAAGCAGGCAGGAGACACCTTGCCCAACCTCTGAGCAGCAACACAGGTTATGGGGACCAGCAGGTACCCTCTGGTCCTCATTATTTACTTAATTTAACAAACTCTTAGGTATAATTTATTGTGTCATTTGGGCAATTGATCCCAGATGGGTCGTTTGAGTCTACAACAGGTTGCATTCTGCACCAGCCTGACTGCAGTCAATGTAGTGGAAACTGCCTCATCTAAGACAACTACAAAGAGCAGAGCAACAGTCACGTCTCCCTGGACCATGCACAGGCCTAGGTTCTCACAAGCAATGCAGCTAAAAGCTCCCAGACACCAACAGCTGCCTAAAAAATGTGTGGCTATGATGATAAATAGGTTAAAGACCATAACATTTGGGCGAGAGAGACCAGATACAGGAGACAGACATCTATGCTCCCACTTTTAGAGTTGCTACTGTGCAATCAAGGACATCAGCTGTAGTAAGAGCAGTCACTGCACAGACACCACCTCAAGACTACACTTCTGCTACTTGCTAACAGCAGTTTTCCTCATGGCACAACTGGACTATCCAAACAGTTTCGGCTTGCAGCAGCAGTGCCAGTTTCTGCCAAGCCCATGCTAATTGCAGGTGATTCCAGCTCAAATGCTCTTAAGTCAGAAAGTATTTAGGTGACGTGTAACCAAGGTCTCACATTTGTCTCACCAGCTCTCCAGTGGTGAATGAACCTACAATCAGCTGTGAAGACCTGTCAACATCTCTTTCCTTTCCTCCTCCTTGGAAACACTTTCACGTAAACTCTTAATTTTATGCCAACAAAAATGCAGAACATTTTTAATCCTCACAATGCCCTCAGCCTGTTGGTGTAATTGAACTGTCAAAGCAATGCAAAGGACACGGCCACGGATATATTCCATTAAAGGCAGCAGATCCACCAAGGCTCAGCAGGTCCTCAGGTGCTACTAAAAGCATCAATGTCTTTTCATGTATCACATTTATCTAAAAATCTCAGGGCACCTTAGGAATACTCAACCAGTTTCACAAAGTTTGTGGGAATGAAAAGGGCAAGCAGTGAAGGATCATTTCACACAGCCAAGTCCAACTTGGAAGAACCAGGGAAGCAAATAGACGGAGCTGAGCTGTAAGTTTAAAACACAGCAAATCTCCACTTGAGTAGGCTCTGTTAGTTAAGGTCACTTTAACTAAGGTGAGGATACTCACCCATATTTTATAGATTTCCATGAAATACACTATTATCTCAGTCTGGGTGTTCATGGGACAGGCAGTAGGCTCCACAAGATCTACAACGACATTCACTTTGAGCTGTAGGTGACAGAGCAACACAGCTCTGAATACATACAAACCCCCAACTGGAATCTCATCATCCATTCTCTTTATTTTAGAGTACCTGCCATAAAGTTTCTCGAGCAACTCTGGACTGGACTAGCCAGCATCCATTTCTAACAAGGTCAGAAATGTGCACTAGACTGTGTAGCTCTCCTCTTCTGCGGGTGGCAACCAGCTCCTTTGAAGAAAGCATCAGGCAGCAGCAGAGATCAAGCTGATGGCTTCAGCTGTGCCGCAGACAGTGCCTGCGGAGTCACTGCTTCAAGACAAATGCAAGCAACTTCCTTAAAAACTAGTGTTATGAATAAAGAGAAAATATAGGACCACATTAACAAAGATGACAGGAAAAAAAAAAACAAACCCACAAAACAAAATGGAAAAACTCAATTTAAAAGGGATCGTAAATTCTCTTTTTTTTTTTTTTTTTTGTAAATATTGCCAATAGCATATGACAGCCTAAACAGACAAGTGATGAGATTCAGGCTCATCTTGTGTTCTTAAAACATGCAAGACCGGGATTTCCCATGCCAGGCAGTTAAGTCCCCATGCCTTCCTAAAAAGCCATTTGGAAAGTTTGTAAATGCAGTAGAAGAAAAATAATCTTGCTCGGTCCACGCTTGCATCTCCCTCTCCTCCCATTAGTACACAGGGAGAAGGTTGGCTTAGAGCAATACAGCATTTCAATTTGAATATGAATCACTCCTCTGGTGAGAAAACAAAACAGAAGCCCATTTCACATGAGCCTTATCCGAAGATACAATGAAAACCAACACATCTAACAAGAGCAATGGAAGTAAAGCATGGTGAAAATACTCTTTCAGACAAATAAACAATACTTTCCATCCTAGAGGATCCCAAAGTGCTTTACAATCTCATAGAGGGAGGAACTATTTCATCTGCCACAGAAACATGGTCATCTCTGGGTTCTTAGTCAGCTCAGCACCACGCCGTAGTTCATGATGGAGGGAAGAACATCACCAAGCAGAAACTGTGTGAGAGTTTAGGAAGGCATGATCCATGATCTTTTGGCAGGAACTGGACTACTCTCCTAGAAAGTGGAAGTTGGATTAATTTTTATTCATACAATTCAAAAGGGCATTATGTGAGCTGAGCACCTGAACACCAGGCACACACAATGTTGTACTTAAAAGTGACCAGCTGCAAAAAGGATGGAAATCAAACTCGCATATGCCGGTGCTCTCCAGCTTCTGGTTCAAAAGGTTACAGAAAAAGGCAGCAAGGTAAAGGGTTAACATATCTGAACCTGCCTGGGGATTACAAATTAATTTCCTATCATCCACAGGACTAAGGGATCAGGATTTCCTGCCCCTGATTCAGCTACTATCTAGTTTAGGGTAAATCACTTCTCCTCTCCCCAGCTCCCACCCAGCAGGCCCAGTGATATTCAACCACTACTAGGAACAGTCTGGAAGAAAGCAAAGCGTTACTATTCAACACTGCTTCAGAAAGTGGGCCTTGCTTATCACCAGCTTTGCTGAAACACTGACAGAAGCACCGTTTTCATCCTCTCGTTTGCCCCTTCACTCTTCCCATCTACCGGCCGTGTCCACAGTTCTTGCTGTCACCTCACCAGAGATAGTCATGGCCTGTCGTTACAGCGTTGGTCAACGGAGACTCAGTCCAAACTCAGGCCTTTCACATGCTACTGAAATACCAACAAACAAGTACAGAAATCCTTCAAGGAAGAGGCCCCGACCAAGCAATCTGCACATCTCCAGAGCTAAGTATTTACTTCTCCTGGCAGCATCTGGAAGCTTGCAGAATATTTACCTGCATCTTGGAAACAGCTATTTAATCCTACAAACACGTCAACAATTCACCTTGACTCAAAAGACCAGTTTTCTGAGCTCTGAGGAAACAATGAACAAAATAATCATCTTCGTCTTTTTTGGCAAATGTCTGATAATATCTAATAAAGCTTTTCTGAACAGAGCTTACTTAATCTTTTCCCACATTATATTCTATACACAGCTGCCATTCCAGAAACAAAACAAAACTTGGTGCAGAAATGCGAACAAATCAGGGTTTGACCTGATCTGCCTAAACCAGAAGCTAACTACCTCTCCTACTGGCTCAGCAACAGAGACCCAAAGCCAGTGAGTTCCTAGCATTTCTGAGAGGCTGACTTTTGGATGGGTTTGCGCAAGTTTGTCTCCAGTGCCTTGGGACTGCATGACAATTCAAGAAAAATGCCCTTAGAAGGAACGTGGATGGTGATACATCAATTTGGACAACTACTACCAAGCCATGTCCCTGTAGAAATGACCTCTCTCCAACCATGCAGTCATGTTCTTGCCAGTTGGAGACTCACCCTCATCTTGGTTTAAACAGAACTTACTAATTTGGTTTTCCTGGGGAGGGAGAATAATCAACAAATCAATAAACAAAAAAGAAAAGTTACAATGTGCTGAACATGATTTACAGGTAAAGTGAATTGCCAGGGGATTCAGGCAAAAAATCATCACCCATTCATCAAGGAAGTCACTGAGATGTCTTAAGAACAAGCTATCAAGAGAAGTCACTCTTCCTCTCTACCTCTTATTATTAGTTACTGCTGGAAGTGACCTTTTCTGCAAATCTCTAGACCATTTTAAAGTACTGGAGACTTTAGGAAGTGAAAATTAGTTCTTAAAAGGAACTAAAGTGCTTCAAAAACATTTTATTAAAGACTGCATCTTGCTTCTCTCTCACCCTTGGGTATGTAGGATGAACTACCCACCAGAAGAAAACAGCCGCTCTGCAGTTCTACCTGAGAGTCCCAAATTAAGTGATACAGGTACTTATTAAGTTGTAGAAACTGATGGAGAGAGAAGTTGCTTAAACCAAGGGAGAGAGAAGGTGCCCGATGCTGCTGGAGCAAGCCAGTAGCAAAACCCAAGGAGAACTAAGGAGCCCTGTCCCTCGGCTCTGCCTGCAGCCTCAGGAAGAGCTTAGGCAGCGAGCTGGCATTGCCTGCAGCCAGCACAGAGAGCTTGCCTGACTCCAGAATCTGCTCAGCCCGGCAGAAGAGTAGGAGGTGCAATTGCTGGCAGGAGCAGGCAGAGCAGCAAAGCTGGTGGAGATCATAAATGGAAGAGTGTTGTAAAACATGGAGGTGAGCACAGACTGACACTCGCCTTCACAGTTCCCCCACAGAAAAGCACGCCTTGCTAGACTCTCAAATCTTTGAAATGTGTCCAGCCTTCGCTGGATCAATCCAGGAACCTCATTTGTATGCGTGTTTGTTCTCACATGCAAACACAGCAACGTTTTAACCACACACATTTTGCACAAGTCCCGCAGGCCCAAATTTACAGGTAACTTGGGAAACGTGGTCTTAAATGGGATTGTAAACCCAAGGAAAGAGATTACAGATAGTCAAAGACCACAAAGAACTGCAGAGCAATTTGGGTTGGAAGGGAGCTTTGGAGAAGCCCAACACAGAGGTTTCCCCAAAACACCCAGTCTTCAGAGGATCTACTTAAAACAGGACTGACTTAAAAGATTGCACTGACTGATCTTCCAGACCTTATTAGTCACATGAAAACAGGCTAGGCTCTCTTCATTTAGTATCACTCCTGAGTGGAAAGTTCTCATCAAAGCTATAATATGTTCAGTTCCAGAAGAACAATTAGGTGACATTAGATAGGTAGTTGTAACTCTCAGGATTAAATGGCCTTGCTATTTATCAGTATGTGCTGTGCCTTTAAAAGTTTCCAAAAGTGATGGTCTTTTTCTTGTGCATACTGGAATATTCAAGAGAATTTCATACCTATTCTCATATCAAGAAAAGACAATTAGATCAATAATGAAACAGGAGTGCTCCCTTTTACTTTCTGTGGTTTGCAAAGAGGTTCATGTTTCTGTGTGAGCACAGCTCTTGTTTTAGTGATGTGAAAGTGTGTGGTTTGTGCAATACCCAGTTTCTTCTAATATTTGAGTTTCTGTTGTTATCTACCTACAATTTACAGTAAAGCATCTTTTATTCTCACACCTCTCAATCTCAAAATTAGACCAATTTTCCCAAAAACAAGATTTTATTACCCCATGTAGACCTTTTACAAATACTGGAAAGCTTGCTGATGACACACTCCTCACTAATATAGCAGGAAATCACAGAAGATGGCATTAGTGTTACCAAGTCTACCTATGCAGGCATCTGCATACACAGACACATGAAGCAGCAAACACAAGCTTTTGTTTGGGGAAAAGGACTGATTTTATGTTTGGAAAAGCAACTAGAATTCGGTTGCAATCCATGCTGAGGGTCCCAAGGCAGTACACACAGTTGGTAAAGATTACTGAGCGACATTTGAACCACTGTTTACACATCACTATTGTGCTATTCATTGTGATTAGATTATTACTATTTTCAAAATTATTCAATATATTTAGAACTCCCACCCACCCTGCTCCCCACAGAGCATGTATCTAATTCTAGCAAAAATTTCTTAAGAACCCTCCAAACGGGAAGGACACTGCAGCTGCTGGAGATGGGTAATCTGCTGGGTCCAGCATCAAACCAAATCATCCCATTTATAGCATTTTGACCCTCTCTACAAGAGACAAGAGCACTCATATTTTAGACAGAAATGTTCATTTTCCAGATAGCTGTTTCTGGCCACGTGCTCTACTCCAGAATCCTTGACTCTGCTGTCCCTATGGCTCTCAGAGAAATGCATCTTTGTCAAATATACTGAAGGTCCTAAAGAGAGAATTCACCTTCTGCTAAAACACAAACATCAATCCTATAATAAAAATATAGAAAAAAAGGGAATACCAAATATCTCTGAAGAAGAAAAGTAAATCACCAACAGCACAGCTTTCAACCCTGTGGCAAGTCATCGGGTCAGCTCTGGAGCCTGAACCTACTACATGCGCACGCTAAGGACTCTCTGCTTCTCAGTGACTTCCCTGCCCTGCACTTCTCTGGACCAGCCTTGTAGTTTGCACACAAATATTCCCAACGGTCATAAAATCGTCATGCCCTATCTGGCATTAATTTAACACTGATGGCATAACACTGCATTACCTAGTCATCCATCCGCTTCAACGAAGATTAATTCAGGCAAGCCAGGACACAAATGTTCAAACTCCTTGATGCATCTTGCACCCATCCAGGGAGGACTTGGCTTTCAGCCAGTCTGCATAAACCCTGGTGGGATTAGCCAATGTTCGAGAGGCTCCTTTATGGGATAAGTAAGGAGGTCAAGCACTGCAATCTAAAAAAGACCATGACGGGTGTATATAATCCCCCACAAGGCACATCCCTCCACCCGTTACCACCAGCAACAGGAATGACTAAGGGCACACGGTAAAAACCATTATAACCAAGGCCATGGAAATTGAAGTGGCAAATGTACCATTTTACCCTGTCATCTTAAAATCAGATAAATTCACTTCATGTTATCATCAAACATGCCAAAAAGGACATGTTTGGGAGAGATACACAGAGAGAAACGTGAGAATATTGCTTACCTGGTTCTAGCTGGAGCAGAACTGCTAAAGCCTTGTAGTTTCGTTCCTTTGGATTCCCTGCAGATAGCCCTGATGCTATTGGGAAATGGCAGTAGCTAAATCTGGACCAACACAAGGCACATTAAAACATCCTTCTCAACTGTTTAGGCAATGCTCAATAAAATTAACATACTCTGATACACAAGCAACCCAGCTGGGTGTTGCTGCTATGGGCAGCAAGTGCTATTTGACCAAATGTTTAAATTAAGGGTAGGTGCTAAACCAAAAATATTCTTCCCAATTGATGTCACAATAGATCACAGTAACTATGGAGCTCAAGCATGTCAAATTTCAATGGCACTTGGTTTTCCCACTGCTATCTCCATGCAGGAGACCTGATGTCCCCTGTGTTCAAGCCCTTCCAGGCCCAGGTATTTCTCAAAGTTTGATGACATTGTGGGATCTTTCTTTGGAAAGGGAAGCCAGACTTGATACAGCAAAACAGACCATGGGAACAGCTTTGTTTATCTTAACATGAACTCCTTATGCACCTTAGGAGAGCCGTCAGCTGGCCTATCCCTCACCAAAACACCAGAAAGGAGATCATGCTGCTGCTGCAGCTTAACCCAATGCTGGGAACGGCTCCAAACATCTCTCTGGAAACTAGTGTGGCAATAAAACTTCTGCTGAAGTCATATGGCTCTCAAACAGCTCCAGATGGGCTATCCCATCTCCAACCAACCACAAGCTCCTCGTCAGCAGAGTTCCCCATCAGCAACACAGCACTAGCTGTTGCCCTCAGCTAGGTGCTTGACCATTAGAAAATGTTGGAAAAGCCTCTTCCATTTCCCTCCTCCCTCGGACAAGTTCACTATCCACCACCACTGGACGCCAACTGCCTTCCCTCACCAATAACCCAAGCAGGATTTGAACTACCGCAGATGAGGTGAAAAGTTTCCTCCCCAGCCTCCAGACCAGCCTGTGCACCCCCTCCCCCATCCCAATGTTAATGGAGTTTGTCATCGGCTCCAAGTGACCTTGGCCCGAACAATAATTCTTGCCTCTCTAAGCAAGAATTTGGAAAACCAGCATTTACTGAACAGACATGTCTGGCTGAGATTTGTGATCAGATGCAATGCACGGTACAGTGTGTGACCTGGAGAAATATTACCATCAGCTAACAACAGCACAAATTTCTTTCTTCCCTGTCCTTCATTAGCCTCAGAAGCTGGCCTTGCCAGCAGCAGTAATGCAAGCTGAGACAACAAAGCACATTAATGATGGGCCCCGTCATGTTCCATATTAATTACTGTAGCTGGTAGTAAACTGTTGGTTATAAATTATATTTTGATAAACTGCCCTTTCTTTGACAAGCCAGCTCCAATGTTTAATGTTGCACTTAATCCTCAGATAATACCCCAGGAGTCCTCACTGTGCCCAGCAACAAATCAAAGCAACCTTCAAAAGGCTGGCACAGGTCCCCTTTTCTTACACACCCCAACCTGAAACTATCCCATTGCACCAATTTCGTTACAGGTCAGCTCCAAAAGCTGAGCTGCCAAAAGCAGCAGCACACTCAGCTACCAAGGGTTCTACAGACGTGCCCCAGGACTTCTCTGGGCAAGGAAGCAAGGCAAAAGGCAGCACGGAGAACGTTTATATACATGTGTAACAGTTTTCCAGAAATGCTGCAGTATTACAATGTTCTGCAAGGTAAAACAGCAGGGTAGTAATATCCAGAATATCTCAACACTCAAAAGAGAGGAGGGTTTCTTCTACCTGGGACTGAAATGGTCAACTAAAATCTTTATCAGAAAACATCGTACTCTTATTTTTGTTTCTTTTTAATTCAGTGACATTTAGCTAGCAGAACAGCTGTTAGAAAAGGTCTAGGAGAGGTGGAATCCCATTTTCTATATAAAGAAAAATGTTTTGGAGGAAACTGCAATTTGACAGAAATACCTGTTTAGCAAAGTACATTTGAAAAAGTGGAAAAATATGTTTTGTTTTTCGTAAGGTAGCAAAAGATCCATCGCAGCTCATGAAAAGGATCCCAAGTCCTAGCAACAAGGGTATAAAATTATTCTGCAACACACATCCAGGAAAATGAGGAGGAAGGATGTGTCCCTTAAGAAGCAGCACGGGGAGAAACCCTTCTCCATCTCAGTCAGATGTGCCCATCACCTCCCACCAGGATCAAAACATGTGAAAAAACTAACCACAATCTTCCCAAAGAGTGGGTCCCATTGATAACCAGGAGTTTGCAGCTGGCTTCAGACAGAGTTGGGTCAAGTCTGGCACAGTCAACACTCTCCTTTATTTTACTCTGAAGGCACAACTCGCCACACCGAGCAATGACAAAAGATTGCATTTACAGTGCTAAAAACCCAAAAGCTCGGAGAGAGGATCAGCAGCAGCAACCAAGAATCCTGTCCTCTCTGCCGCAGCAGGATGGGAAGCCCTGCGGCCTTGTTGCAAGCTGCAAATTAAAACGGCTTACAGCAGTCCAGGGTTCGGTCTTGTTCTTCTACCACTGGTGGCAGATGGTGCGTGCTATTATTAAATCTTGATTTCCAGCTTATAATAGTAATTGTATGAAAACTGCTGCCCTTGGGACAACAACTCACTATCTATATTTTGGGAAAAAGCAGAAGTAGTCTTGCAGTTAAGTAATTTTTCTATTTTAATGATTTGTTTTAAAAAATCGTAACATAGGTCTCTGAACTGGAAACACATAGAAAATAGGATATGGCTGTATTAGCTAAAGGTCAATGCACTTTTACCCACCTCTTTCAAAACTGACAGTATTCTCGTGACAGACATAAAAGCTGCTTTGAATTTTAGTTCCCTAGAAAGTAAATATAAGGAATCCCAAGGCTGTAACCACAAGTGCCACAACTCTTAACACTGATGTCATGTTTTAATGTGTGCTGCAGAAGTCAGGATGGTAAAGCTTCACAATCATCTCATCTGTGGTATACAGGAAGAAAACAGTATTTATCCCCAGTATTTATCACCCCGGGCATGTACCACAATGCCTTCATTTGAGGCAGCATTAACAGCAGAACGTGTTTTATTCCCAAGCATTTAGCGTGGGGCACGGCAGGGCTGGTGGGACCTTTCACAGGGTCTGCTGCAGCCAAGTATCTCACACTACCATACATTTTATTTCGGTTCAACCGCTCCTTCCAATTCCAACTACCAAACAAATGTTCCCACTTGCACCAATTTGGTTTTGTATCAGCCTTTCAGACCCTTTTCTGGCACATTAGTCGTAAGGGGACAGCATAATTAATAGGTAACAGGCACGGTCCCCCGATGCATTAATTTCTTACTACTTAGGAAACACTCAGGGAGAACATGATCACCCCTGGCTGTCAGGGGTCCTCATAAAATCCATAGGCCTGGATTTACAGAAACTGCTAATCATTTTGAGAAGGGGGAAGGCGGAGTCTCATTTTATAAAGCAAAGGAAATCTCTCATTAACCGTAATGCCTTAGCATACTTCAAAGGGAGCTTACAGGAACGCAAAACTGGACAGCCAAAAGACTTCCAGAGCAAGAGGCAACTAGGAAAAACCCTTTCAGTCCCAAGCTCTATCAAGGGAGATGCGAACACTCTCCCTGAGCTTGGAGCATCATCATCTCTGAGGCACCCAGACCAGGGATCACTGCAGCTGGACCAGTTTGCTCCCCAAGCACAGTCACACTATATCACAGTCATCACCTTTCCACCAAAGACAATTTGGATTTCACCAAGCCACTTATATATAAATTTGAACTTGTAGGAAAAACAACATTTTATGACTATATACCTTGGTTATTTCCTTTTAAGGTTAATTTTTAAATCTCTTACGTAAAGCCCTAAAAAAAAAAAAAAGCTCAAGTTATTTGATTATTTTTGCCATCCCCTAGTTCTGCCCAGGAGTACACAGCTAACAAACCACACAAGACCAATATTTGTGCAAAGCTAGTTAAAATATCCTCATTCTGCAAATACTAAACCTCCCAACACACACCACACAAATAAAAAGCACAGAAAGAAGACAGCTCACAAGCACATCAGGCAATCTTGCTGAATATTATGCTTAGCACTATACAAGCGATAAAGCAGTTTTCACTGTGCACAAAGGCTCCAACCCAAAACTAGCTACCCAGAACTGCTCACTCCTACCCACCCCACAAGGCACAGGAGACCAATCCTAGTTTTCAAGAAAAATCCCCTTTCTTTGATTTGCTGAGTGATGCTGAATCTCTCTGGAGAGATAACAGCACTTTGGCCGGGCAGCGTGTTTTAATACGAGATGATAGAGGGAAGAAAGGTTCTCCAAGAAAGGAGATGTCAGTGCCATGCAGCCAGCACGCTGCAGACCTTGTATTTCAAGCCAATATAAATGGCAAATTGCTACATCTCATTCTTTAGAAGTCAGAAAACAACCTTCAGTGTTTACCTTAAAAATACTGCTCTATGTAGGTATCTAGACAATCCAGTGATCTGGCCTACAACACAGAGATGTATGGTGGGGAAGAGAAGGAAGTAAAGGCTGGTCTGAAACAATACCATTTGCACGTGGCCCCGCACCACCACCCGCCACAGTACGCATACACTAGCAGCTCAACTTTTGCAGCCTGCAACTGCTGAATGCTTTTTCCACTGGAAGCCTTTCTGCAATGATAATCTACTACAGAAGGAAAATCACTAGAGGAGGACACCCAATAGCTTCCAGCCAGAACACAACATGCCTTCAGCAAGACCTTTGATTCTCACAGGCACACACTGAGGTTGTTCTTCGCAACAAAGAACAGCCCGTCTGTTGCATAACTAACCTTAGGCTGTATTAGATAAGTCATGCCTTCTCACAGATCAACTGACCTTAAATAATATCCCCAGTGTATTCAGAGCCAATAGGTTTCTCTTTTAGAGCTCAACTGACAGGTCTTCTCCTTCCAGCTATTTCTTCAGAAAGGCACACAAAGAAGGTTTCAAGAGAAATCTCATGCTTACTGTTCCACGAGCAGCTTTCCAGGCCACAAATGAAGCACAAGATCTCAGCTCGAGTCGCATCTCCTTTTGAAGGTTTCTTCAGCACTTCATTGCAGCAGAGCAAGTGAGAGCCTTTGCAGGACAGAATGGGGATTGAAGAGGATGATAACTGGAAAACCCACTATACCTCAGGAAAGTTTGCTGCAGTTCTGCCACTGAGTCAAGCCAGAAGGAAAACAGCCAGCCACGCTGATGAAGCACTGCTTTGTATTCTGGATAAGGCAAAACAAAGGTCTGGTGATGAGGAGCTCTCGTATGTCGTGCAAGGGTCAGCAGCAAAGGCAAATTCCACCATTGCATTTCCGTTCTGTCGCCCAACCCGTTACTAAGAGTGGATACAGCAGGATCTTTCATTGCTCATCCAAAAATGCCATTTAACATAGCTGCGCAGCATCACCCCGCTGCCGCACGCCACTTCAGAAGTGGGATATTAGTCCCCACACAAAGCTGAAGCCGCAGGGCACTGTGCAATGAGCAGATGAGCTCTTTTTACAGCAACCCCCATCCGGGCTGTGAGATGATGCAGGAGCTCTGCAACAGCCTGAGAGGTAGAAATGCTTGGGAAGAGACACAGACAGTGTGAAAGCAAGGAAGTCTCCACACCACTCTTGGCAGGTCATTTCATTGTCCATGCAGGTGTGTCTGCGTTCCCCACTGGTGGAAGCCATGTTTTTAGAAGTGAAATGCTCTGCAAAGCGGTGCCGTATCCCTTTGGAAACGCAAATGCCAAAGCAACTGTCCGATCAACCTGCAGCAAAGGCAGAAGCACTAAAAGCTTGGCTGTTTTCTGATACCAGCTGAGCTGCCATACAGCCTCCACTTGCACATCAATGCTCCTACTGAAAGATCAGGGCCAATAGGGCTTCCCTTCTTGCTACGGGGTTGCGCCATTCATTCAACTGCTGCTTGATGAGACACAAGGCCAGATATAACACACACATCCAGCAACTCCCTGACCTCTTCCAATGGAGCATATTAGGGCAGGAACCCTGCCTCACCTCTTGCAATCAGCCAAACCAGGCTTCATCGATAAGGCTCTGCCCCACAAAAGAGCCATGTTATTTTCTGTATAAGCCATCATTGCACCTCGCTATAACTGCATGAACCCACCAGACTTGCAAGGGTTGTTCATGTCAGAGGCCCTCCGCAGCCACTGAGGAGCTTTCTAGTAAACAGAGCCCTGAACGCGAAGCAAAGGGCTTGCAGAGTCGAGTTACTGGAATCTATTCCTCCTGCATTAGTCAGCATACATGAATACATCCTCTTGCTTCATTAAATTTTAATTGGAGTACATGTGAATAGGTTTTGCTGGTTACTTAATCAAAGGGAGCTCGAGTACAAGGTGTCCACGTGAAAAGCTAGAAAGCTACATCCTTTCTAGGTTTTCTTTTGGATTTTTTAAGCAGCCATTGTCGATTTCTTCAGGTCAGTTGACATTTTGGGGCCGCTGCAAAGAACCATGAAAAGCAGCCACAAAGTGCAAATAAAGCACTTTGGAAGGAAAGTGGACACAGATCATTAACCCTGCGTTCCTCTTTATTATCCAGACAAAAATTAAATGCAAAATCCCAGAGCAGCTGTTACATTAGCTAGCTGACTGGTAGTGCTAAACACAACGATTGCTTTGCTGCTGCGTGTCATGCATGTTTGGGCTGGACTGTCTGGAGTTTCATTATTTTAAGTGTCCTTAGGTACTCTGAAACCACAGCAGATTTGAACCTATAAAAAAATCCTACTTGTAAACTTTGAGATTTCCCCACTAATCACTGTACTGCAACGCAGATGCTTATTTGTTCACACACGCTTTCCTTGAGCTTAGAGAAAGTTTGCATGTACTTTCCTGCCTGCCTAGAACAGGACAACCATCGCCAGAACTCCTTCCTTACCAAAACCATGAGCTGTATGACCGGATTCTCAACTTCCATAAAATCCACATAGTTAGTACAGCTTGAAATGACTTACAGCGGTTTACACTGCTGAAAATCTACCAGTAAAGCAACTCCAGTCTGCAAGAGGCACGGCTGGGGACAGGAGCTCGATGCCTGACTGCGTGAAAAACAAAAAGCAGCTATGTTGTTCTGTACAGCCCTGATTGCTAAGTGAATCAACAAAAAACAAAACAAAAGAAATTACAGCAATTTAAAACCACAACAAAGAACTTACTGGACTGCTCCTGCACACTTACTCAGAAATGTATATATTCTGTGCAGTGATCGGTTCTGGCAGCCTGGGACTCTGACACACTTTCTAAGTCAACATCCTAATATTAGAAAAAATTTGGTCATAAGCTAAAAATGTTACAGAAATAGCATAGGTTCATAAGTTACCAGCTGAGTCAGAACTCTTATCTGCTACTTGACTTTTATGCTATTTTACTCTTAAAAAAAAAAAAAAAAAAACAAGCACATCTCATCACCCAGTGTTTTGGTTTTTTTTTAAACAGTTTAATTCTGCCATCACTTATGAAGAAGAATGAACTTTTGTAGGGGGGGAGAAAGTCAGTCAAAATGGCAAAAATCAAACTGCAAGGAAGCAAAGGACGCCGATCCCCTCATACACCACAGCCATGTGCGTAGCAAGCCCTTCGCAAAAAACACAGCCCCTCTGCGCACAAGCTCTGGCGGGCAGGAGGCTGCCTCTTGCTCACGCATGCAAGAGGAATCCTCCATCAGAAGCCCAGGGATGGTGATGGGATTGTACCTGGTAGTACAGTGGCATAAATCCCAGGAATCTTAGGTGTGCAATGCAGTCTTCAGCATAAAGGCATTTTATTTACACTCTGTACTTGTAAGTCCTTGGTAAATAATTGACAGACAGCATAAGCATGTAACAGAACTGAGTCGCAGGTGTTAGTGAAGGAAAACTGCTATAAGTGGATATGTCACAGTAATAAGCCGCCTGTTCACCTGTTGAGTGTTGCAGAAATTAAACAATTTAGTTTTCATAAATTAACCCCTGACACCCAGAACGTTACTAGAAAGCACAGTCGTATTCCTTCCCTGTTATTTATGACCATAACTCTTTCTCCTTTCACAGCTTGGGCAGTCTTTAAAATGAAGAATCTGTGGACCGCCCCAGGCTCCTCTTGCTGGGGAGAGCCCTGGGGCCACGCACGGCCGTTCATCCATCCGGCAGAGGGAAGGGGAGATGGGAGCAAGGAGGCTGCCCTGGCATCCCGCTGGGAGCTGCCAGACTTGCTGGCTGCAGCAGCAGGAAAGGATTTGCCGAGCACGAACACATGAACGTGGCAGAGAAGGAGACCCCCTTGTTCCACACCTCCTCAACCATTTCTCCCTCCTTCCTGCTGCTCCTTGTGTCCTACAGGCTGTTCCTGCAAACACGGCCCAGGAGATTTCCCACACACGCACTACATGTAGCAGGAAGGCAGAGACGCAGAAATCCTCCTGCCAGGTGTCGTGCTGCAAAGAACCCGGCTCCGCGATCAGAGCTCTCCGCGCTCCCTGAAACACCGGAGACATTCAGCATCACAACATTTCATCCACAGTCGCACAGCTGCTTAAAGGGAAACTGGCAGAAGCCTGCCAAAACAACGAGAAAAGGGGAAAGGATGATTCCTCAGAGAAAAGCAGATGACTAAAAAGTTCTTCAATCCAAAGCAGTGCACCGAGGAAAGTAAATTGTCAGTGTCTCACAATTGTCTGCTGTGTGTCCCTCAGAAAACACGCTGATCCTGGCTCGCCTGCACCTCTGCCTGGAAACAAAACCCGAAAAGGCCCTTTTCTGACAACAGCTTCAAAATGTTTAAGCTTATTTCATTATGTTTGTTTTGGTTTTGAATACAGTAATATACAAGCAATGAATTCTTGAAATTTTTTTTATTACTCCCCCCCCCCCCAAGTACAGCTCCCATAAGCTTAAAAGTAAATAGGAGCGCTTTGCTTCCTGGGGTATGTAACTGGAACATTTTTCTAGCACCTAATAAAACATTGTTTGGTTGATACTAACCATTAAAATATGTGTTTCAAGTCATGTAATGTTCCCTGTGAAATTTGCCTTTTTGCTCCATGAAAAAAAGGGCACTGAAAGGAATCCTGCAGCCATAAGGATCTCACTTATTTCATGGAAGTATCATTTTAAAAGCCTCACAACATGATCAAAGCACTGTCAAGAACAGATGTTCCAGGCTTTACAAATTCCAGCATAAGTATTTTTATGACGTTTATCACTGCTAAATTCTTTCAGCCAATTTTTTTCCCTGCAAGAAGCACGGAGATACTTTCCTCCTTGAGGAAGACGTGTTCATGCGTGGCCTCGGCTCCAGCCACCAACCCTCTCCTCCCATCATCCCTCCCTGTCCATCATGGACGAGAGTCATGTGGCTTCCCCAGCAGCTACGGTGGCAGCCAGCCTCAAGCAGCACTGGTCCTGCAGAGCTGGGCATAGCGCTCCCCACTTCACAAGGGGAATTCGATGTAGGACCTGTGCCACTGTAGTGCAGACCCTGACTCCTGACTGACTGTTCATACAGACCCTCGCCCAGAAACTTCATTGCTCCACTTTCTTGACTACAGCCTCCAAATCCCTCCATAAGGTTTCTTGTTCTTGACCAAGGTGCACACCATCACTATCCCTCAGGATCACACCGGATCACCACTGCCATGACCACCAAGCCCTGCGAGACCTCACCCAACCTTGAAGCTAACCTTGCTTTCACCCAGGGGCTGCACAAGACACCTGCAAGGTCCTTCCTACCTAAACTGTTGGAGGACTACAGATCTCAGGTAGGAGCCAAATGGAAATGCCCTCAATCATGTCAACACCCCAAGAAAGCACCTTCCGTGCTCCAGCTCCTTCTATGGATATGGGAATCCTCTGCCTGTGCACAGGACCTAGAACGGTGCTTCCCTGGCCGCAGCAGAAGACACACACCACTATCTAGCCACAAGGCTAGATGCAAGCAGGAGATGCTCAGGTAGCTAACGTGTCGGACACTACTAAAGCCAGATAAGCAGAGCCAGAAGGAGTGATAGTGGGGACCTGCCGGACTGTGCAGGAAACTGCTTGTTCTTGGGAGAGCAGCAACAAGTCCCCATTCCTGGAGATGACCATGGAGGCAGAGAGCACATATTTCAACTGCAATTCAAATCACAGCCAAATTTCCACTGAGCGCAAAGTTCCTGGGAAGTTTAGCTCTCCACAGTCGGTTTCTGTGTATTCCATCTTCCCAGGAACATTACCAAGCTCTCTAGTTGACAGAAAGTCCAAACACCATGCAGTACTAGGCGGTTTCATGAGAGCAAGCTGTGTACTAAATCATGACTACCCAAGAATCTGAAGCACACGGTTCATCTCTGGAAAATAACATGGGTTTTTGTACCCAAAAAAAAAAGAAACGGGACCTGAAACAACTAACTCCTTTCAAATTTCACATATTCACAGAAGAGGGTGTTTGTGAAGACGACCCCACAAGCAAATCACTTCTCTAATATGTGCCCAGTTTAGTTTCACCTGTTTCCATGCACTGCCCTCCCAATTCCTACAACCTGCTTGCACATCCTGTTTCACTATGAACACGAGCTTCTGCCCCAGGGCAGCACTGCCTTCACTTCTCCTCATGGGGTGAGCTTAGATAACAGTCAAACTGGGAGGAAAAAAACCCAAACAAGTTTAGCCCTCTTGCTCGTCCAGGCTGCAAGCCCAATCAAGGTATTGCGAGGGCTGTGGCAGCTTTTCACCATGAGCACAGGTGAGCACTGAAATGGTAATCAGGGACAGGTCCACCATTAGTCAACCATCGAGAAGATGGGAGAACGGCCTCGGAAAAAGCAGCACAAGGTAGAGAAGGTCTCCCAGAACAACAAAGGATGAGGAAAACACAGGAGGAGAAAGATCCCAAGGATGCTGGAGGTGAACAGAAGTCTGAGGAACAACAAGCACAACAGACAATAACAATGTAAGTCAAGCAGAACCTGAAGGGTGTGGAGGAGCCAACTCTGCAAAGAGGGGTCTGAAAACACCTTTCACCCACAAAGGAATTATACAGAAAAGGGGGTACATTTCACTTAAATAAATATGACACATTGCATGTCCCTGTCAGCTGTCACCTCAGAGGACTGCAAAAGATTCAGGTCTGCACTCACCCCTGAGCAATCACAGCAATGGTCCTCCTCTTGCCAAGTGCTTGTGCTTTTCTTGACGGGCCTTGTCTTTTGAGGACTTCTTGTGTTGTTTAAAACGCAGTTCTTTATTTATGAGGTACAATTTCATATTTTAAACGCACATAGAAAATTTGCTCCCAAAATGCCTTTTGTTGAAAATTAAAACACACACATGAAATACTGCCATGCTGGCAACAGGGATTTTCTGTGTGTCTGTGCACGCATGTGTGTTATGTGCACAAGCAGGTGCACACGCACAAACACACGCACATTCACATGTCCGCTACAGATTTTCTGGAAAAGGACTGTTCCCCTGCGTGTCTTCAAAGAAAGAACACAAACAGGGGGAGCGCTCAGTGCTGTCACACAGCCACACTGTACTCCTCTGCTCCAACCTCAAAGACAACCAGAGCCAACAGCAGTCTTCCCACAGGTCCTGTCTGGTCTCTCCCACCGTCTGCAGGTGCCCTCGGGACACAAGGCTGGGCCACCCATGTCCTTGCACTACTCTGATGACAGTGCCATCGGTTACAGAGGGGGAAGGTGGAGACCTCACAGCCTGGGATGTGGTGAGGGGATTTTAAAAGGGCGCTCAAGATGGCATCAGGACTTAAGGATATCGTTCTGCTGAGTTATTAGCATCGCAACCCTGCTCCAGACCTGGGTTTGTTTCATTATCTTGTCTTCCCACCCCAAGCGAATTTGATGAGCAACTGTAAGAAACAGAAAAAGGCTGTGACCAATTTTCAGGCCTTCTGATTTAGCCATTAAAAAAAAAGGAAAATAAAAAAAATTCCTACAATGTTTCCCTCGTTTTTCTAAATAAAAACAATGTATAGCCCTAACTTGATAATAAATATGCTCAAAAGCTGTCCTTAAGTAAAAGCTTTTGATAATAAATTGCCTGTGCTAACTGCTATTTTACTGTTGAATTTTTTTATTGTTGCTTAAGCACTGCAATTATGCTAATAAGCCTGAGAGGATGGTACTCTAAAGCATTGAACGTGACAGATATAATACTCAATAAAATGTTAATCTTACCTGAAAATTGGAATCAAACAGCCTTATTAGTATTTATGGATATGGCATCTCCAACATGTTTCTTAAGAGGAATATATATATATGCAATAGATATTTCCAAATATACCCTGCTATTTCTCATGCCTCCATACGATTTAATTCAAGGTGGCTATTACCCCTGCTGCTAATTCCCAGTCCCTTTTGGAATAAGCAAAAAGACTGTCAGTGTTTGGGCCATGCAAAACTCCTGCACATCGCAGCGCTTTTCCCCTTGGCACCTTGAGGATGGGAGCTATCCATGGGGACAGGGACACCCCTCCCCAGCTCATGGCAGGACACTGGGCTTGGGAGGGTGCAGCAGCACACCGCAAAGGCACTGCTCTGCCACACTCGGTCATCTATTTTTCCCAATATCTCTCGTTTTATGTGCAAGGCAGGTAAATCCAGTAAAGGGTTAAGTTATTTACAGGTGCTGGAGAAACACGCTTTTCGATTTTAAGATGGGACTAAGCAGTCATTTATTTATTTTATTTTTAAACTTTCCAGCCGATGCTGACAAGGAACCAGACCCATCTGTTACGCTGCAAGTTACGGCACTGCAGAGTTGGGCCCAGAGCCACTGGGCTGTTGCAGGGGGTTTGTCACTGAGGTGCCACATAACTCTCCACAAGCCGCATTGCATTTTGCACCGTTATTTCACCACCCTGGACTCAAGCCTGATTTCTCAATTGATGGCATAATTTTTTCAGGGAGCAAACTGCCTTTCACCATATGTAGCTTCTTTTTTTTTTTTTTTTTGGCCAAACCAAACCATTTTTTGATCTCAGGCCCAACCTCAGGGCTCCACTGCTGTGCACTTTCCTGTGGGTAAAGCAAGAGGTCTTCAACACTTTTACTTTCTCATCTATGAAAGAAGGAAAAAATATCCTCAGAAGAGCCACATGTTTCTGAAAAACTATATTTACATCCATGACCAGGCTCTATAGAGAGACCATTTCTACACATCGGACTGGTGTGGTTTTCAAACACTACAGGTTAATACTTAAATAGCAGCTGCTGGCTCCCAACTTCACTCCTCGTGCTGCTGTCACCCACAGAAGTCAATTATGCTGGCAGGACCACAGAAACATCAATAATCACCATTATACTCTCTGACAGACAAGCAGGATTCTTGCCGCTGGACACTGCAAGCCTCCTCAGAGGCAAATGTTAGGTGGGAGACATCTAGGAACTGTTTCGATGAATAGTCACAGTGGGGAAAATCCAACCAGCTGCCCACCAAAATCTGGGATTCCCAAAGCGCGCAAAGATTACAATAAGCAACAGACAGGGAGTTACTCACAATACACCAGGACGTGCTGGGACTTTCTTGAATAATGCTCACAACGCATGCCAGCTCGCATTCAGAGCGCAATGATGGAGTGCAAGGATGGAGTGCGAGGATTGTTTTGCAGGACACAGAGCTTAGAGCAGCTCCACAAAACCTCATTTGCAGGTGTAAGCAAGGAGCCCAGGGTTAGAAAAAAGGAATTTTCAGTTGCAAAATCAAAGAAAACTACCTAGTCGACTGAGCTGGCACCTCAGAGGGCTGGGAGACACACCTCAGGGTTCCTCTGTCCCAAGTTAGCCCCAGCATGAGATGCCAGACGCCAAATATTCAGGCACAGCCACCAAGTTAACCAGGCACATAGCTGCAATGTGCTGCGGATCTGTAAGGCAACCGCTCCCATAAAGGTAGCAGGACTCATCTCTGCCATGTTAAGTGAGTCTTGTCATTATTTTCAACCCTGCAGGGAAATGTAAATTGAACTTTGCCACATTGTTTTCTTTTGCTAAGCAGCAACACTTGAATGTTAACTCCAGTCCTGACAGACATATTTATGGAGTATTCTTTGCAAATAATCTTACCCTAACCAGTCCAAAAGGTCAGAATTATAAAAAATAACAACAACAATAATAAAGCAGAAGGCTGGAAAACCATCACTGCCATTGGCACAACCCCTCAACTTACTAACTGTCCTTGCAACAAGGTGAACTGCAAGGTCTTAGATTTATTTGATTGATTGAGATCAAAAGATCAGGGGGCACACAGCAAGTTTTATCTTTCCATGAACACATTTTGCTTTCAAGATTCGAGCAGATAGTTGCAGGAATTGAAAAGCTCAAGGGGGGGGGGGATAAATAAAGAAAAAATAAAAGAGAAAAAAAATAGGTACAAAGGTGACTTCAGCAAGGCATCCCCTTATTTTTCTCTTGACACCATCTGCATTTCTTAGAGCTATTTGAAAGTTTCTTCCATGTTCCTACACCCCTGGGACACAACAGCTTATCTCTGCTAAGCAGAAGATGATAACGAACAATAAGACACTAGTATAACTCCAGAGGAGACAACAATATTTGCTGACATTATGGGTGAAAGGTAAATATTAGAGAAACCAAATGAATCCCAAACAAAGTCCAACAGAGGTTGAAGAATTTCCCATTGAACTTCAGGAGTCCTAAGACACAGGACAGGTATCTCACTATCTTTCTTTATCGGACCAAGGAAGATGAAGCATCTGAACTCCACTCCCCTCACAATGATGGCTCAGAGGCTGCTTGAGCCCAGGCTATAGGTTTGTCATTTGTAGCTCCCAAGGGAGAAGCAAGGGAACTAAATAAGAAGCCATCTTCAGGACATAATTTCAAGACCCAGCTGGTGAGCTAGCATTTTTAAACACAAAAAAAGCCTGCTGTGTTTGCTGTCAAGACAGGACAAACAAACACAATGGAGAACAGGAGCAGATGAACAAGAAAAGAAAAATTAAACTCTCCACCATCTCATCAGCCCTTGGAAACAAAGAGGAAAAGTAATAATTTGGTTCCTGTCTGTGTGTTCCACATGAAATTCATATTTTGCTCAGTATACCTGTATCTGTAACATTCTGTTCTCATGTCACAATAAAATAGATGAGATCACCCAGAGCATAAGAGTAAAGCCCTTAGATGGATCACAGAAGAGACCCAAACTCAAATGAACTTGCTAGAAAGGAACCACAATTGATACAACCTCCTATTTTCATCACAAGTTTACACTACATGCCAAGGACCAAGGACTGAACTCCTTTTCCATGAGCTTACACTTCCACCCAGAAGAACATCACCATTCAGGCAGCAAAGACACTGAGCACCAGAGTTAATTGTGGTTGCATCAAAGCTCATCATCAGACTAGGCAGCTCGTTCTGCACAGATACACTGAGATTTGCCTTCTACCTTATCAGTTTTGAATAAGGTTGTTAAGATAAGAATTTCATATTCTCCAATTTCTAACCATCAACAGGTTAGGAAGGCTCTCCAGAAGTCATCTAGTCCACTTCCCCACTACATAGAAGGATCACTTCTCCTAAAAGCACATTTGATGGAGCTTAGCTAACTAGCTCTTAAACCTTTCCAATGACTGAAACTCCTTGGGGAATCCACTCCAGCACTCAGCTATTCTTAATGCAGGAGATCATTTACTAATGTCTCATCTAAATTTCTCTTGCTGCAACTTAAGCTTGTAATTTGTCTTATTTACAGTGGGCAGATTTACAGTTTATTTTCTCCATAACAAGTTCACTATTTCCAAAATTTACAAGCTGAGGCACCAGTGTGGCTTGCCCCCTCTCTGCCATTCTGCTTCTGCTCAAAGCACATTCTTAATCTTGTGTCTCCGAGTGTGTATTTCTTTTCTTATCCCAAGAGAACAGGCAGCTAGGATATCACAAGGCTGTTTCAAGAGAAGACGCTCGCATCCAAAGGCTGATGCATTCAGGCACACCCAGTTATAAAAGTATTCTGCAACAAGAAAAAGAAAATATTTGTCTTTAGGATGGCAGGCAGAGAGTCCAGCAGTAAGGAAAAAACAACAATTCTGAAATGCAATTTCTTCTACCCCATTACTTAACATTCAAACAGATCTTCAAAAGCAACATCAATGACTGTAGCATGCGCCAGCACTCAAACTTGGCCACAGTTTCTCTGACAACCACCATAAGGGTTTGATAAATCTGTGTTCTAGGAAACAAAGTGCTCACTGACTTTGCAGAAAGTTCTGCCAAGCTATAAGCAATACCCAGCACACATCAAAATCAGATGGCTTCAACTCCAAAGCTTTACTCATTGTGACAGAGAACAAATCTCAATGTTGCCACCAGTGACTTTATTTAGAGTGTTACTGAAACCAGAGGCAAGACTTCTAGTCTACTCTGAGATTTGAGTGTGTGTAATTATGGGATAAACCCAGAGGAGAAAAGTCAGGTCTGATGAAAGATCACGTAACTTTTGTGTTCACAACATAGTCCTTACCTCCCTAACTTCAGGATGTTGTACCTAGCAAAAAGAAATCTTTCTCCTGAACCCAATGGTTTGGTGACAACAAGAAAAAATAAAGAAAGGATGTACATGAGTAGTGTTTGGAAACACAGGGGAGAGCTCTGAATAACAAAAACATCCCAAATTTTGTGCGAGAGAACAAGCAACAAGGGAGAGCAGCAATAACATATTTGCCATCCTACGTTTGGAGAATCTCAGAAAAACAGAGCTAGATGGTAGCAGACAATTTGTCACCACAGCGTCTTTCACCAGTGGATCACCTTTTGCACCCCATTTCATCTAAATTCTTGTCTCCCCTTAACAGAAGCTGCTGCTACCCCAAAGGATCAAGTGGCTTTGTAACAAATATGCCTTTTCCAAGGACTGAAGCCAAGAAACACTCGATTTGCCATCTGCAATGAAAACAAGATGCCTGTTGCACATCTAAGAATATGCCGATGCAACAACTCAGTATCTTCTCTCTTGCATGAACCATCCATCTGACTATCCCTTTTGCTACTGCACTTTGTCCATCTCCAAGTTTCCACTTGGGATGTTTTGCCTTTTTTTTTTTTTTTCCTTTGCAATGCTTCTCAGCTGCCCTGGACTTTTGCTTTGCTTGATCATTTCCACCCTTGCCGATGCAAACACTTATATCCAGCACAACTGCTGTCGGCACAGGAAAGTGACTTGCTTCTATTTAGCACAGAGTTGAAGTGCTGTTTCCACGGCTAAAGAGGAATACCTACACCAGTGATGTCCCTACAACAGCATACAGTAGCTGAGAAGATTGAGCAATAAATGCCTTTCACTGAAGATGAAGAACTCAAAGTAATCTCAAAATGTATGATGGCCAACTAATAAGAGTTTAAATACATGCCTATCTTTAAGGTGAGAGTAGCTCCAAGGATTTCAACAAGTTCATCTGCAGCATCAGACACGTTACCTCCCAAAATACTAGTGAGATAAGGATGTTTAGCAAGGGACAGAGATATGAGGAGTGCTTCCACCAAGAAAATACACCCGTTTCTACAGCTGAATTACAACAGGTGTTGAAAACCATGGAGTAGCATTGAATGGCAGCCCAGGACAGGGAGCCAAGAAGACTACCACATGCAATTGAAACTGCCAAGGGATTAAGTTAGGTCAAATGTAATTACACAAACTGGAACTTGGCCAGGGTACTGGCTGGTTTAAGAAAATTAAAAGAGGTGTTCAAAAGTTTCAGAGATGGAGTCCTCCTCCTGTTAATTATGTGGTGAGTCAGTCACTGAAGTCTCAGTACTCTGGGAGGCTGTCTGAAAAAGAGGAAAAAATGAGGCATAAACTTGAAAGGCATTAGAAGCGATTAGCAAAAGCCTTTGTTCTCCATGGCAATCCTTGCTGCACTAGTGCGCAAAAGCCTTTCATGTTCATGCTGAAAAGTGGCCTTAGTTCCTTTGGTACTTCTGGGAGGAAGCGTTTAAATTTACAAATATCCCGCTGTCAGAAGTTACAGACAACAGTTAAGGAACTTCTGCGTATCCCAGCCAGGTCCTACCTAGCTCTAAGCCCAGCTCTTCGGCAGGCAGTGCTCCTGCTGACAGGAGGAATACAAACAAGGACACATGGAAGCTCATTGAGACCTGGAGCAATGTCCACTCTACCTGCTAGTGGTGAAGGCCAGGTCATGTGGAAAAGGAGGTTGCAACCATGTGGGACAGTGGCCCTCTCAACTTCATTCAGTTTTTTTAAGACAGGAGCATGCAAGGCAGGCAATGGTAAGACCAGAAAGGATGCTTCACGGTCTGGCAGCTGAGCGTCACTTTGAAAGATTAGATCCTGTTTATGCCTCTGCCATAAACCTCCTGAACAGTAAGAGGAAAGTAACATGTACCTTTTTATTTCCTAGATATTTATTGCTGTGCGTTTTCTGGCTAACAAGAGACAGTGAAAGACCATGTCCAGAAGAGACAAGAACTAGCAGTCATAGATTGAGATACTCTGCTCAAATCTCTAATTGAGACTTGTACTACAACCATGCACGGTGCTACAAAACATTAAGTGTTCTGAAAAAATGGGCCTTGTAAGTCTCAGTTTTGGCACCTGAAAGTAGTAAATGCCTCTGCTACCTCTGCATCTGAAAACCATTATTAGAGATACACTCATTACTGTCTTTGAAACAGTTGGATGTGACAGTAAAAGCAGTACAGAACTGGAGATTAACCTTTTGGGTAGCTTATTCAGTGAAATGTTCAGATGATGCACATTAAATAAACCAATTTTTTGACTGATGTGAAAAAAACAGAAAGATTCAGTAACTATCTTCTCAACAAGTGCCATACACCAGGCATGTTGAGTGACATGGTTTCCTCTCAAAGCAACAGCAGGTGAACACACAACTGAAGGCTCTGCCATATTGGTTTTGTGCATTTTTTTTTTTTCCTTTTCAGAAAACAAGCCAGGAAAAGGCAGACATTTCACAGCACAGATTGGTGCAATTTGTGTTAATGGTCTAAGCGTAGATGCAAGCAGCAGCTCGCTTCTCTTCATGTGGAACAGTCAACAGGGACAAATTCTGGTGGGACAACTGCTACCATGGCACACCTTGTCCCAGCCCAGCAAAACCTTCTCCAACACACAGCTTCATAACGAGTAGGGCCAGAACTAAGAGCACAGGAGAAAGTCTGTGCTATCTTCCAATGGTGTGCAAAAACCAGGGGCACACAACATGGAAAAAGGTTGCAGTCTTTGTTGACCACATGCAAGCTGTCACTCTTCCAAAATGTAGTCAAATGCACTTCCAGATAGCAAAGCCAAAAATGCCCTAAATCCTTCACCCCTGGCACTCCTCTGACAAGGCAAAGTCACTTCTTTGGAGTCCTCTGGTACCCCAGAGACAGCAAGGACACAGATTTCTTTTATAAATAGGAGCAAAACAGTACTGCAGTTCTTCTCTTCTTGCCAAATTCCTTCCAACCAGCCTCCTCTGAAGCAGCTCCACTGCTTTAGCTGGAAAGACCCGCAAAAAGAGGTTTTGACAGAAGCAGAGACCTAGCATGAGAAACCAGAGCCAAACTGGTACANAATTGTTTGGCGCTCACGTCTTTTTGTTAAAAAAAAAAAAAAAAAAAAAAAGGGAAAAAAAAAAAGAAAAAAAAAGTTTCCGCATGCAGGGACATCCTGTTCGCTGTATTAAATTAAAGGGATGATTCAAGAGGGAACAGCTTTCAGTAGGCAGGGGGGGAAATCAATTTCAGGTTGCTACGGACAACTGGGCTGTCTCCTGTAAAACTAAATCGGATTCAGCTCTATCAACCTGAACACTAAACATTCCCTGAAATACAATGCACACACGCTTTCTAAATAAATAAATACAATAAAATACAGTCTTGTGTCATCTTCTGGCTTTTTTTTTTTTGCTGAACTAAGGATGTGCTCAAACCTGCTAATTACTGCAAAATACAGGACTAGAGTTTTGGCTTAGCAGTAGTTTTCTGCCTGCCAGTTCAACACCGACCGCTGCCTTAGAGGGGAAAAGATCTTTAATGGCAGGGTAGGCATTTGGCAAAACAAACCAGAGCAGCGCCCAGATTCACCTCGCTCTGGGCCCTTTCATGTGCTCTGGGCTTGCAGCGGGATCTAAAGCAATGTTCTGCTGATCCAGGCTCCTGCAGAACTCAGCTAGCAAGGGCTAGAGAAAGCTCGGCCTGGGGCTTTCAAGCATGTCCTAGCTGATACTGGATGGAGGCATTTTAACCTGCCCGTGGTCCCTGAATAGCCTGAATAGAAACATCCTCCTCCACCTGAGCAGCTGACCTGTGGTCACAGCAGCTGGTAGGAACCTTGCATGGAGGGTTCTTGGGGACAACATGGTGGCCGTGGTCCGATGGCTGTCCTCTCCCCATACCTTATGCTGGAATATTTTCAAGCAGGTTTTAGTCACCACTCCCTGCAGCGAGTAAAGATGCGTGGGCACAGGGCTGCATCACCTCCACATGTGTGGGACGTTCTCCTCCAGCACGTCCTCAATCAGCAGCCCAGCGCAATGCACCGAGATCCCCTCTGCGAACCACAGATTCCCCAGTCCTCACACCCCCCTGAACAAGGACAGGGAGCAGTGGCAGCCCTGGGATCCTCACCACCCCTCTATGCCAGGCACATTAATCCCTGTGGTCCTCAGAAGCCCACAGGAGCTGGTTGCTTGGGAGAGATGTTTAAGAAAGCAGAGGCACAATTTGGCAAAGATCAGAATCACTGGTCAGGAGCTGTTATCAGGCTTCTCATGGACTGGAAGGAAGAAAATGAAATCAAAGTCAGGGGGAGATGATGGCCCATGAAATAAGGGAGTCAAGCAAGGGAAAACTGTGCTCCACATGTACAAGCACCCACTGCGGCACGGCCTCTGGCACGATGCCAGGCTGGAGCCACATGGCTAGTTATGTTCCTACAGTTACACTGAGCTCAGTGCCAGCCGTGCAGCATCCTTCTGCATCACAGATGGATCCAGGGGATGGACATCAGGCCACCTCGGCAGACTGCTGAGAAAACGAAGGGTAAGAGCTAGACACCAAACGCCAAATCCCTGGTCAGAGACGATGGAGCAGAGGAGATGAGGCATCCGATTTTGTACCCTCCACGATAGCTGTTAAGCAACTGAATAAATCTACCTAGATCAACTTCTCCATCCAGACAACAGGAAACATTCCCATCCCACAATACCATGAGTCTTAATTTTATGGAGCGGTTGAGGTTTTTCCAATGAAACGTGCCATTGAAATACAAGATTTTATTAGCAAAACCAATGATGTGTGCAGAGACAGTCCCTCATGGCTTTAAAAAAAAATCTATGAATAATTATAAAACTTATAGCAATAGAGAATATTGTGCAATTATTACAGCTGTTTTACAGGATTCTCTAATAATGATGGCCCCTACTTCTGTTAAGGCACCTTAAAATAGTACTGCAAAAAAAAAAATATATAAATAAAGAAAAAGCAACAGAAGCTCAGCATTCCCCTGTACTTAGAGGGTGCAAATGCATTCCCTGCCCTGTGTTTATTGAGTTACCTTTTTTTTTCCCCCCAGCAAGACATTAACATTCTGGAAATAAAAACACCACAACATTTACAGAAATATTTACCAGTTGCTTGTTTCTTTCTCCTTCTCCACCAGTTCGTTCCAGTGTTTTGTTGCACTAGGAAAGGAACTAGGGGAGATTTACTCCCATTTAAACATAGCAGAAATGGAAGCAAGAGAGAGAGTCTGTGACCTTTCAGCACCCATAAAATACATGATGGTCCTTAACCATGCACACAGGTCAGGCATCTGCAGCATCTGAAAACCTTCTGCAAGCAATACACCCACTGGGGACACAAGAGTGGAGTCCGGACACCCATTTTCCCCCACCAGGCTCACTGGCTTCCCACAATGTGCAGCCACAATGCCCAACCTACAGCTGTGGCTTTGCGCAAGCGCAGCTCCCCTCCAGTGTTTCATCCAGCACCAGCTGTGGAGCTGCAGCAGACAGGGCAGCTGGATCTCCCCATCTCCAGGAGGAAGCCAGATGCACAGAGGAACCCAACTGCAAGTCCAGCACCCCAAGATATCACTATCCTCACCTCCCACAGGACACTATGAGCATACCCAATCCTCCCAGTCTGCCAGTCTCCTGTTCTCACCTGGTAGGCATCATCCATTTTGGTATCATCGTAACGAGCTCAGTCAAGAAAATCAGGCACTACCAAATCTAGCGCTCACAAAGCCCACCGTCCAACTTATCAGTAAGCTCTGCCTAATGTGCAAGGAGCACCATTAAGTCCCAGGTATTGCAAAGCACTCAGAAATGCACTTATGTGAAGCGGTGCCAAAAAACAATACCTGCCAGTTCTACCCCAACGGTTTTGCCTTGCACCTGTAGTTATCCATTTGCAAGAGGCTAAGGTCCACTCAGAGAAAAAAAATGTCTCTTTACTCCACCTGGCTTTAAACAACCTCCGGATGTGTTTGGGGATGGATGAGGAAAGAGTAACGAGAATACTCAACAGATGTTTTCATTAGCATAAATCTGCCATTCATTCCTTTTTCTTCTACCACCAAACTCCTCTATTATCCTCGCTGGATAATTTACAGTGCTTGTTGCAAAGTACAGTCTCTGAGAACAGAGACAGCATACACTTGATAATGTAGAAGTTCAAAGAGCTGAGCCATGCATGACCTGCAAGCAGATTGTTGCTATTTCCTTGCATGTATAAAAGGGTTTTGCCTTCATGCAATGCTGGAACTTGTCCTCATGAAATACCCTTCTATTACAACATGGCCCAGAGGAGCTACTATTTTGGGTCCTGATAACGTGCTTGGTTTTACAGGAAAGCAAGAAGGCAAGTAACATTGAACAACCCAGCTGTCAAGTAGAGAAACAGATGGGATCCTCACAAAGCTACACAGATTGCCTTAGTCAAGTGCTGTCACAGCCCATCCTCGAGACGGAAAAGCACGGTGCAGGAGCTAGATGAAAGGAGCTTGTGAAATTAAGTAGCATCATCACCTCCACAAGGCCTGCAAAGAGACAATAGAGAATTGCTTTCCAGGCACTCTGATCCCAAGGCAATAAAACATGACTCAAAGTTGTTAGGCTGTTTTTAACCCTATTAGAAATACCTTTTGGCTGAGCGACAATTGTCCAATTCTCCCACCTGCTTGGCACCTCACAAAATACAGAGAGCATCCATGGAAAGATGCACCAGGAAGCACAGGTCATGTCCATGGTCTTGGAACAGCTCTCCCTTCAAAAGTGAGTGCAAACAAGGCTGGCTGGAGGTGTCTCTGCTCGTGTGGCCCCAGGTGCTGGTAGGCAGGCAGGCCACCCGTGCACAGGCAGCACCATGATTCACTCTGCTGTGGCTTCCAATCCACAATTTGGCTTCCAAACAATCTAGGAAACCACAACACCTGCCATGGCGGTTCAGCTCCCGTGTCATTGAAGGAGGTGCCTTTGCACACTATGAGTCAGTGGCAAACCAGGAGAGGCGATGGACTGGCCTGACCTTCCTCATTCAAACTCTCGAGAGGATGCTAAACCCAAGCTAACAAATCAGTGCTTTGGAAACCCAGGCACATTTGGAGATCTCAGGGCCCATACCTAATAAATACAGAGCCTGTGCTTTGTACCTACAGTCCGAGCTTGGATTAGAGCAGCACCTGAGCACAGCCAGCCATTCATGCCCATAGTTATTCAAGCAACAAGGGCTGCACGCAGAGGGAAGGCTGAAGCCGTATTATGAATGAAGCATCAGGATCAATTTCCTTATCCGCCCTCTGCCTCCCACTAACTGGAAGATGCTATTCAGGGAAAATATAAAGGTGGAGGCTAATGTTGAATCAGATTGATTTTTAGGACAAGAAAACAGATGTAATTGCAGTCTACCTGCTTGCAGCTTGCCAAGTCATAGCAAGTTTCAGGACAACCCAGCCCCCACTCCCCTTCCTCATCCCAGACCCTTTGCCTCCTCTGTCCCCCACCAAAGAAAGAAAAAACCCTCACAGAAAAGAAATTCCTTTACACAAGACAATTAATTGCTGCCCAGAGCCAGCTCAATGCTGGCTTCCCTCTCCCTGCTAAACAGTACAGAGCCTGAATTAATGGATGTGCAGAGGGTCCACTTTCTGAGGAAAAGCAAATTCCGAGCTTGCAGCTGGGAGGAATGCATCGTATGTCTGGTATTCACGCTGCGCCCTCTTTTCCTCTTCGTTTTTTTGGCCGTATAAGGAGCTGAGCACAGCAGGCTGGGCCGGGGAGTGCAATGCTGCCTGCTCAGCACCGTTAGACTTCTAACTTTGTTTATCTTTACTGGAAATCCAATCAATCCATCTAGGAAAAAGGCTAGCGCATACACCACAGAGCATCGGGCTCAGACATCACACTCCTGAGATGCAGGATAAAAAGAGAAGCAAGCTGATCTAGACCAGTCCAGCAAGGGCTTCTGCAGAGATGCATGCACATGTACATATGCATAGGCAATAATTTTCTTAATTACATTGGAGGGAAGGGGGGTGCTAACCTAAAAACTCGAGAGTACTGCAGCTACAGTCCTAAAGGGATGTCTCCCAGGTTAGGAACACTCAAGGCATACCTGCAGAGGAAATAAAAGGCAACTTGGCCTTCCGTGCTTGCATCTGGGGCCGGGAGGATTAGGTACCCTCAGCCACAGAGAAATACATCCTCTCTAACACGCACAGGTTACAAACAGGAGTGTGGGACCATGCTTTAGAGATGCAAATGACTGGGAATTTTTCCTAAAGTCCTGACGATCTCTAAGTTAAAGTCTATTGCAGCAATTTCATTAAGCAGACTGGGATTTCCATATCCAGGATGCAACTGCAATATTACATTCTAAAAAATAAAACTTTTTTTCCATTGCTGCTTGTAGTGTAAACAACAGACTATTCCTGTGGGCACCCAGGACTTTGCAGGAGCAAAAAGGAGAAGAGAAAGACACATTCCTCTGACAAAGGCAGGAAATCCTGAAACACAAACACCCAGGAAGAATCTGCATCAACTCCCCTTTCTCAGCCCTGTTCAGCATCAGAAGAGCAGCTCTCATTTCATCCTGCAGAGGAAAGTGGTGACAACAACTGCAGGGATGGGAGACAAATGTGGGATCAATCACCATTGGATTGTCTCCAGTTCAGTCCTGGCTTTTCCTCCCATACAGAAGACCTGAAAAGATCTGCACAACCATCTCTGCTGCTCCTTACCCTCAGGTACTTCAGAGCAACATGCTTCTGTCTGCTTTCCTCAGCCAGGCATCAGGATCCCAAGTGAGGCCACGAAAGATCTGGCCAGGAAGAAGATGGGGAACCTTAAAGAAATCGGCAACTTGGCCCACCTCTTCAAGGGTGTTGCCTTCAACCCAGGCTTGTTCTCAGTGCCTTGAAGGATGATGCAAATCCTCTATACCAGGCAGGTTTGCAGTCTTCTGCCCCAGATACCATCTCGTTCCACTGTCTAAAATAAAAAGATTGACTTAATCCTGAGGCAGGAGGTTTAATCTTGCTCCCAATTTTATTTTGTTCTTTTGCCAATAGTCATTAGCTCTGAAATACTTCTTCACACACAGAAGCATCCGGTCTGCCTTAGGTCATTGGCCTCAAGAGCCTCGTCTAGCAACATGCCCCATGCTCGGAATTACAGGTTGGATGACAAAGTCGTTCGGTTTTTCGTCTCTCTCTCTCTCTCTTTTCTTCTCTCTCTCTCTCTTTTTTTTTTAACACCAGATTCAAGATTCTCATATTTCAGCTTCAATTGACCATCATATGCGTCTGTATATTGGGACAAGGAGAACAGACACACCCACACCAAAGCTACCTCCCCACTTACAGACATCTCTCTCTGCTTTGAAGAGGACGATCCCAATGCTTTCAAGTCCCTCCACAAATGCATTTGGAAGGAAGGACGCTGCCTGGACAGGAGCAGGACATTTCCATCAGCACCATGCTATCTTCCCTCTCTATGAAGACTTATGGGTGCTGCCCCATTGGATGACAGTACCGACCATCAGAGCCCCTCACGCTTGGCCCCAGGACCACAGCAGCAGGCAGCAGCTCATGAGCCACCCAAACCCACCCAACTGCCCTGACGTGTCCTCCCACCTCTGCCAAACATGACGAGTCCTATCCCCTCACCAGCACCTTTGAGCCGCAGTTCCCCATTACTACCCTCTCCTTGGAGGTCCAGTCTCACCTGCTGCAGCTGCCTGCTCCCAACCCTCCACCTGTGCAGAGCTGCCTGCACTGAGGAATGGCCAGAAATCTCCTCATGACATCCAAATAGTGTCTTCAACCTTCACCTGTTGTATTCAGATGGAGCCAGGGATGCTCTGAAGCACACAGTGGATTGACTTGGATGAAGACACATGGTTGAAAGTGGGGGAGGGGAACATTTCTAGCCTCATTAATAACAGCCTGAAATTAAAAGCAGAGCTTGTAGTACAGCTGCAATTCCAGCTACCCCACTGCTTGTGTTAACAGTGTGGCTTTATTATGGTCAGGGATTAAAAACCACTCCAACAATTAAAGGAGGGGAAAAAAGAAAAAAAAAATTAAAGAACAAAAGAACCAACAACAACAAAAATCAGTAAAATAAAAAATTCCTGTGGGCTGGAATGATTAGCAGAAAAAGCTGTGTGCTGTGAGGAGCAAGAGTGAATGCTTCCTTCCCTGCTGCCAACAGGCCCACACATGCCCCCCACCAAGCATATTTGTCCCTTACCCACGGGAAGCCTCCCAGTACCCTGTGGCTCAGCACCAGCCACAGTCGGTCCCCCACAGAGTGTCACCTCCTACCCCAGAGTAGGTGCTCTGCAACCACCCTGCTCCAAGCAGACAGCTTGGAAACCTTCCTTGCTCCTGCTACCTAAATGCTATGGCATTAAGAAAAAAAGGAAAAGAAAAACAGTCTTGCAATAAATGACTAATATGCCAGGAACTTCTCAGGAGGCACCAGTCCTCGCCAAGCAGCCAGAGGAGGTGGAGCGGCACGAGGTGGGGAGGATCACCGGACCCATGCGGCTGCTCACAAGAGCCAAGCAGAAGCGTGCCCATGTTTCTTGGAGGTGAGCTGGTTCACCAATGGTTCCTGAAAAGGCCATCACCCTGTGTGCCCCAACACCTGCTCACAGCAGCTCTGCCACCAGCCAGGATGAGAACGGGATGAGGAGCCAGCAGGAAGCCTCAGTTCGTCACATCTCAATACAATAGTCATTGCCTTTGAGGGCTTAGTCAATAATGCTGAGCTTTGAACGTACTTTCTCTTCTTTATAAGAATTAAAAGCAATAAATTCATGAAAAAAGGGAAAACTATCTCCCTTCTCTTTCTCCCCCCCTTCCTGATATAGAACATGTCCCTCTTTCTTTTCAAGCTTTGGCAGGTCACCAAGAGAGCAAAATCTCTGCAGCCAAACCAGTGACTAGGCACAAGTTTGGCAATCAGCTGGGCTGTAAGCCCAGGCCTTCCCAAGGGGAGAAGGCCCCAGACCTCCACAGGAACAACTACGAGGACCAGAGGCTATGCAGGACCCTCAGAAGCCCTGGGAAGCAGAAGGAAAAATAGGAAAAAAAAAAAAAAATCACCTCCATGCATGCACATGAGCCAACAAACAGAATGGGAGCAGGCAAAACAGACATTCAAGGTCTGCAAGGATAAGTGATTCTTCACACCCCAAAATCCTGAGCAGGGGCATCCCCCAGCCCAGGGAGAGAGGCTGTGAGGAGCAGCCCACCCTGATGCCCATGTGGGACCTCCCACCATCTCAGCATGAACAGCGGGACCCACTGCTCCTCTCTGGTTTTGAGGGGCACAGAGACAGGAGGTCCATATTCAGCAAGGAAGAGATAATCTTTCACCATTTGTTTTTACCACCACCATGAAAATTGCCATGGTTTTAAGCTTGGCACCTTTCACCTCCATCAAGATGGGATAAAAACCAAAGGTGACATTTCCAGGGAAATCATCTATGTTCACTGCAAAGCTACTGAACACCACAAGTCCTTCACAAGCCAAAAATATCACACACGAGGCTCACACTTGCTTTTCCTCAACAGTGTTTCTCCTCTCTTCCCTCACAGGTACGTAGCGCAGCTGCCCAGCAGCTCTGGAGTTTGGGGTTTCCTTTACTTCTTTTATTTCACTGTTGCTTTTGCCTTTGAACAACAAAAGAAGGTGAATGCGGCCACAGCGCTGTGGGAAGACAAATGTTTCCTCTCAGCCAAACATAGCCACACCTACAGCTCCTCCACCACTACAGAAGTCTTGGCCTTCAAAATCAACCAAACCTAGCCCATCAACTAAAGCCGCCTTCTTTGCACTATGTGGATATAAACCCAATGACCAGAGGACATCCATAGAGATATGGTCTAGGCAACAAATTCCTGCAGCTAACACAGAGCTGCATTTCTCCAGAGCCAACCTCCTGACACAACAGTGGACGTCTGCACCCAAGACAACAGAGCCAGATTCCTCCAGTGTTTCCCATGGGGACACACAGGACAAATTTGGTCCTCATGGTTGCAGCACCCCAGCAGTAAAAGCAGCACTGGGAGCACCCAACAGATCTGGACCTTGTTCTTGCTCTGGGATGGATGCAGAATAGTTTTCCATAAGGGATCCAAGTTCCCTTAACGGGGGTGTGACTAGTAATTGACAGAAAAAGTTTTCATCATTTTTGGAGACAGAACAGTGGATTCAGGTAAGTTCTTGCTGCTTTAATGAAGGATGATGATGCCTGACCCAAACGAAGAAGATCCATTGTTATATGACAATGCATGTGTCTAGACAGCTGGTCTCAAAAGTCTGCCAGGAACATTTTACGCTGTTCGTTTTCATAAGCTCAGAAACGCCAAGCCAGGCTGTGCAAACCCTTCATAATTCCCTTCACTGTAGGGCTACGAAAGTCTTCAATAGAATTCTACTTGAAGTCGTGTCTGCAAAAATATCAGAGCTAAGGTGGCAAGTCCCCAGAAACCACACAGCTGTCTGCACCATGTCCAGGGCTGGCTTGATAGCATAAGAAAACCAAAACCTCCTTTCTTTTTCCCAGCAGAAGTCTCCAGTATTTCAAAAACATTTAAATGAAAACTAATAAACCCCACAATACACTTTCTTTCTTAGACACCAGAGCACTTTCTAAATACCAAGGTGACTGCAACCAAAAGTCACCACGGCTTAATAAATTTGGGTGAAGTGACTTCTCGGTGGTTTCAGCTGAAAGGCTTGGCCTCGCATTTGCAGCAGGCTGGGAGCACACATGGTCACCACAGCTCAGCCAGTGTTCAGCTGTGATAACACACCACCTCCCTGCAGCTTCGCAGCCCCACAAAGGGAAGCATTATCCCCACTTTGCAGACAGGAGAAATGGAAGCTCAAGAACAATAAACCACAAAAAAAAAAAAAAAAGCCAAAACCAAAAAAAAAAACCCAACATCCCAAGAGATGACATTCAAAGCCATGCTGCCCCATTCACACTTACTCCTGGATGGAAGAGAAGGGGATGCTTGAAGGATGTGGGATGATGACTACACCAGGTACCACCTGGCAGGAGGCTCGACAGGCTGGGGCTTAGGGAAAGCACATGGGACCAGGAGGAGCTGAGCAAGTGTCAGCCAGCAAGGAAGATGCTGTGGCCATAAGGCACAAGGCAAAAAAGAGCTCTTCTGAAGGAAAAGAGCTCACGGTGGAGCTGGAAAAGGGAGCAAGGATGTACAGAGCAGTAACTGGCCCCCAAACCTCCCAGATAATCCCAGAGACGTTTCAGCCCACTGCAATCAATCATACTTTTAACCAGAACACTTGTAACCTTTATCAGAGGCAGAAACAACAGTGTCACCCAGCTACCCATGAACAGGAGGTGGAGCCCATGGTGTGTCTCTTCCAGAAATAGTCAAAATGCACTGCACGGAAATTTGCACTTAGACAATTCAGATCCTGTCCTTACAAATAGATGCTACAGTCTTTACCCTACATAGGAAAACTGCATTGAGAAAGATTCCCCCTTTCGCCCCAGAATTTGTGACCCTCTATGTCACAGCTTTTTCAGTGCAAGTAAAGTCCATCCCTGCACAGGCAGATAGGGATCAGCGCTACAGCTGGTGTCAAGAGGGGCCGCTCCTTCTCTTAAAAACCTGTGCTTCCAGTGTCAGTAGCAAAATCCCCATCTGCTCAGACACCCCAAATGACCAAAATCAGGCAAGTGCTGAGCACTGCCTTCCCTTAGAGACTTTGATAACAAACATCTGAGCAAAATCAGGATGGGCCACCTGCATACACTCCTCCAAAAATGTATTCAGTTCAAACCCATTCCTCCCTCATCTCGAGGTACTGCTGACACCACAAGGAGGAGGGTGACCCCCTTCCAGAGCAGATCCCCTTCCAGAGCTTCAAAGTCTCAGTGAAATAACCAGCTGCAGCTCAGGGTGGAAATCAAAATTGGGACCAGTAGCCCTTGGACTAAAACAGCTCTAGAATATGCTGCAGAGCTTTACTGGAATTTATCAGGTCAAATACATTAACATAGCGATCCCACCAAGGACTTAAAACTCAGATTTGCCCCATTTTCAAGCCTATCACAGATACATGCTCCCAAGAACCCAAATCTTTCCTCATTAAATGAGGAACCAATCACCCTTCTGGGGTGACACCTCAAGCTTTGGGTTTTGTTCCCATTTTAGCATGTGTAAGCCACGAGGAGCTAAGGGGACCTGTGAGCTGCTGCTTCTCTGAGAGACCAGACATCCCTGAACAGCACCTCCCAGTAGTTCAATGCCGGCACCTTCCAGTTTCTGCCAACCTCCTTGGTTCCCAAAAGATCCGTCTACGGACCTCCTTCTATGACAAGTCTACTTTTGCACTAGCCCTCTGATAAAAACAAATGGACATCTGATGCAAAGAAGCATTCATCAGTACAGCTAGGAGATGTCAGCATTGCGCAAACAAGCCTTCAGCACCACATCATATGTGGAGATGAAAGCCCCGAGATCCTGTCCTCCTCTTGCTAAAGTACCATTTGTATTAGTGGAACTTAAAATGGATTTAAAACATTAGCTGAGGACTTTCCTTAGTGAAGAGGGTCATCCGGGCACCTTCACAGGAACAAACCCCCTCCTTAGAGTGACCTGAAGTTGGAAGGGTTTGTATGGGCAAACATTGGAGAGAGGACTTGATCAGAAAAGCATCCAATGTCACTGCTGGTCTTGGCAAGGTTGGATTTACTACAGTGAGGACTAGAAAGAGGATCTGCCTAGTTTGGAGGCCAGCGGTCCAAAAGGCAAGCCAAAAAGTAACTCGTTCCCTTTCCCAACAAACTGTGTTTTCAGCTGGAAGTTGCTTGGCAGCCTTCCTACCAGGGGATGTAGCAGGTCAAGACAAGGGTTCATTCCCGGCCAGGCCGAGCAGGGACACGAAACACAAGAACAGACAGTGCGTTACAAACATGGGCTGAAACACCAAGAGGACTGCATCTGCTGGGCTCTCCCCAGACAGCAAGGGACGCTGCTGGGCTCCAGGAAGCACCAACCTGCAGTAGAGCAAGGATGAGGTAAGTACCGAGGCACACCAAGAAAACTAGCCAACGCACCACACCTGCCTTGCGAACACCTTCGGTTTCTCTTTTCTTTGAAAATCAAACACGGTGGCATTTCATAAGAAAAATGTCACTTAAACGCCTTATTAAAGGTAATTTCCTCTCCCACCCCTTTTTCATTAGCAACACTCAAGCATTCATCAAATGATCCTGTTATTTCCAGGCAAAACGTTAGTCTTCTTACGAAGAACCTATATATTAGCACCGTCCATTGTTATAAGTGTAAAAAGTTCTATCAGAAAAATCAATTCAGAAGCAAAGTGTCCCATCCACCTGAATAGGAATTTACTTAAATAAACCTCACGCACAGGGAAACCGGTAAGTGCTTGGGGAACAATGCTCATATGAGGAAAAGATACAACAGTAACCACATTACTTTTCCCTTCTAGGCAGTAGCTATCCACTTAAATATTATACAATGCACCTGCTTGTTATTCTTATTACACAATATTGCATTCAAATCCATGCTGCAAGCATCCCACTCATCACCAAAAGACTTCAGGAAGGAAAAAAAATTACATTAAAGGAAAGTAATCTATAGTAGCACATTACACCACACCAATTTCAAGCAGGCTGTCATTCTGATCACACCAGACAGCATTTTGACTCCAACAGTATCCTTCAGTGGAACATCCTTGTTATGGCATTACTCTTGCTTACGTGGAGCCCTTTTGAAATGAATGGTACAAACTCTCTTAATCATTTCAAAAGGTCTGTGTTGCTCAGAGCGCTTTAATTTTTCACATCATCTTTTCCAATAACTTGCAAAGCAGTAAGGCCAAAATAGGCCATCTTTAAGGAAAGAATTAAAAAAAAAAAATAAATCAGCACCTGTCTTGGGAAGAACTAGAGAACAGGGCTGTGAATCCCAACTCAGTGGAGCCTTATGTGCCAGATCCAGGCCAACTCAGAAAATCACTTAAGTACACGATTAACTTTAATATGTGCTTAAGTTGGTTTGACTTCCGTAGGACTTAAGCATATACTTATGTGCTTTCCGGTACAGAAATACTCTCTTAAACCAGATCCTGTTTTGTAAGGATGCTGCATACACACACACATGCACATGCAGCTCATGCCCTCAGGAAAGCTCTGGCTCCTCAGCCTAACTGCAAACCAGACTGCCTTAATTTTGTGCCCACCTATGGACCAAAACGTTTCACCCAGAGCTTTAAATAACCACTCTGAGGTTTGGAAGTGCTTTATCTGGGACAGAGATTTTATGAAGGGTCAGCTCGAGGTTTTAGACTCGATGAGTGATGCAGAGACTGATGAGAGACACTACAAGGCACTTGCAGATCTGTCCAAGAAGAGAAGATCTTGATCCGCCTGGGCCCAATTGCATCTGCTCTGGACCACACTGTGGACCAGCCCTGGGCTGTCCACACACAGCAGGTACCAGTAGGACCTTTCACTGGTGCCTTCTGAGCCACCACTTTGCCTGGTGAGGTATGGGTTATGCCTCAAAATGCCACAAGGTCTTGTCCACATGTACAGAGATATACAGACCTACAACTGAGAAGCCTCTCACCTTCAAATAGGACACCCTGTTTCAATGCCTCTCCATGCTACCCATGAGGAAGACAGCAATTGCCTCCCAGTCTTCCACCACACTTCTTCACTGGGCATCCACAACTGCTGAACTTCTATGTCGTTTCTGGTCTCTCTGCCTGGGGTCTTCTATGGCCCAGGAGAGCAATATAAAGTAGACACCAGAAAAAACAGGTGTGTCAGGATTCCACTGGCATCCCTTTCCTTCTCAGGATGCTCCGTGCCAAACCCAGCAAGGTCTTGGATTCCCAGGCCAGACATTCCCAGTTCACTGTGCCACAGAGGAGAAGGGCTATTGCACAGTGCTGTAGCCAACCTCTCGCAAAGGACCGGTTACTGGCCCATATTTTGCTCACAGCCACCACCACGCAACTCAACATATCCCTCCACCATGACAGCTAGTGCAGCATTGCCTCACATAGGCAACCACGGAGCCAAGAATGAGAAAAGATGCAAAAAGTGACAGAAGGAAGCCTTTAGTCCTGCCCAGCAAGGTGGGCTGAAAGACCACAACAATGACCAAAAGGCATCTGAACCAGCCCTATCATCAAGGAGCTCTTGTGTTTCAAAATGGAACCTCAGCCAAAAAAAGCCCCTTTGCCCAACCCCTCCCCTCACCAGCTACTCTCTTGCTATTACAGTTCATTGCAAGCACATCGTTCCTACAGCTTGTCCAACAGAAAATAACTCCCACTACATCGGAGCTTTGTTTTCCCATTTTGCCCATTCTGAGGCAATGCAATAAATTATTATTATATATGTCAGCTTTGCAAACAACTAAAGCATCCATGCTGAGTGCCTGCGTGGGGGCATGCTGTTTCTCAGTGTGATCCGAAATAGCCAAGGTATTAAAATCCCACAAAGAACTGAGTTTCTAATGGAAAAACTGATGGGCCAGATGTTGACACTAATGATTATTTTGCTAGCTTGGTGCAGAGCCCAATCCCCTCTAGGTTAGAGGGCTTCAACCTTCCCCTTTCCTCAATGACCCACATTACAGTCTACCTGCTCGCACATCCACCCACCCCTTGGGTTACTTGCCCAGAAGAGTGATGCACACTATCATTTCCAAGCCCTGGCCCTTCCTCTGCATTAATCGTCACTCCCAAAGCACCTGGGTAAGGGATCAACAAGCTCTCCAGTGCTGAAGTTGGCATGGGAGAAGAAACACTTAGTGGTAAGACATCAAATACTGCGTTCAGGTTTTGGATTCCACCAGCTCAATGGCTCCACACAATCTTCCATCTAAGGAAGCCCCAACTGAACAAAACCGAACTCTGCTTCAACAGAGTTGAAGTTGTTCAGCAGCACAGGATGACTTTATATTTAAATCTTGAAATCCCTCTCTTTTGGATGCCGCCTGGTGAAAATACTGTGATGAGAAATCTGCAGATTCAAGATCTCAAGGTCTTAAGGTCAAGCCCTTTGCCAGGCAGCAGGAAAGGATCAGGACAGCAAACTACATGCTCTCAGTGTACCTACAACTTCTTTGTGCCTGGGATTGGTGTTTGATTCAAACCCACACTGGCTTTTTAAAACTAGTTCTCCCCAACATGGTGAAAAAGGCACCAGGCGCAATGGAGCTGCCTGACCCGTCAGCTTTGTGCCCAAAGCCAGGACCAAAGGTGCTGCTTACCAGAGCTGCTGCAAGAATGGGCATCAAGTGACATCATTCCCTGCTGCAACAGAACTTCAGGGCTTTTCCCCCGACTCTGGGACCTCCTGCAACCTGTGCAATGGGATCCTGCATCTCCAGTAGCACAGGGACTTGCAGAGCCAGGGAAAAGTCTCAGTCTGCACTCCCACACAGAGTGGTGAGGGGATTTGAACTGGAGGGTCTCTGTGAAAGTCTTGCATTGAATATGAGATGTACAGTGATGCTGAGCCTTGCTCCAACTAAAGGCTCATTGCCTGCTTTTCCACCTCAAAACACACAGATGTCGAAATATCTGCTGATCAGACAAATAACAGAAACAATTAGAGACCACATAGAGACCACATAGTGACTGCAGGGAGAAGGAAAGCCATCACTGCAAGCCTCCACGGGGAAGTGCAGCATCCCAACGTGCCTCCCACAAGAATAAAACCAAGCACCATCCAAAAGTGAAAAGAAAATAGCAAAGTTTACTGACCGTGTCATTTAAATATGGATTTCTATTACAGAAACACACCAGGACCCTGCCTCCCTCCCTCAGCCCCTACTGAAACCCATCATCTTCCTCCAAAGGTGACAACACAGCAAATAAGTTCAGGAGTGACAAAGAGGCAGGAGGAGGAGAGTTGCAGGGTGCTGCGACTTCCCTTTTCAAAGCAACAAACTCTTTCTACTGTCAAGTTCAATTGAGTATGAATAAAGGGTAAGACTTGAGAAAACTACAGGTACTTTCAGAACCTACACATGTGCTGAGTCCCTTGTCCACCTTATCAGAATGTTAGAAAAAAATATTTTAGAAAAATCAGTGGCTTTCAGTAGCTTCTTTCCCAGTGGGAAAGTCTTGCACAAACCATGGTAGAAATTAACTACTTTGAAACACAAATATGATTGCACACATCTACTTAACATGAAGCAAAACTGAAAAACATGGTTTTCCCCAAATTATAGTGTGAAATTTTTATATAAGTGAATGTATTTTCTTTGAAGCCAGTGCCATCCTTTCAGGCCACGCTTCAGTCATCTGAATCACATGCCTGAGACCACCAGCGTGATGCAATTTCCATCTCCAAAGCTTCGGAGCTTTGGGCTTGTAGGATTTACCCGTTTAAGCCGCGAGAGAGGGAAAGACATTACATACTGCGGACAGTGTGCATTTGTGCGTGTGAACACAGATGAGGATGAGGTGAGATTAGGACAAGCTTGCAGAGAATTAGCCCAGTGGGTTATTTATTCCATGACAGCAAGATTAAAAGGGCTGACTGTCCCTTCGGCCTTACAAGCGCTCACGTGAGTTATCAAGCACGTTTTATACTGGAGGGAAGGGGAGAAGATGTTATCATCCAGGTAAATATCTCAGTAAACAAACAGTGCATTCAATGAACAGCACTTTGCATGTGATTAGCATGACACCTCCCAGGATCGTAAAGTTCCTTACAAAGAAATGTTGTTTTTAAGCCTCCCTGGCGTGGGTGGGCTGGATCAGTCCCAGCTGAAAGGCAGACATGTTGATTCAGAGGGACCAACTCCTCAGCCCAGGATCTTGGGGTCCTCACACAGGACCAGCCTTGCCCAGTATGCTCCACTTCAGCAGCATCACCTGCAATCAAAGCCTCCTAGTCCTGCCCCACTGCAGACAAGCGCCTTGCTCATGCCCTGTCCCACTGGACCAGGCTTCACCGAGGCTCTTGAGGGATTTAGCAGTAGAAACTAGGCAGGCTCATTCCTACTGACCCATTCTCACCATAACATATTTCTAACTTCCAAGCGACTGGCTGTTCTCTCTCAGTTCTAGTGAATATTATTTGTGTTTTAATGCTTTCTAGGAATGATTCCAGCTTCACATCACAACAAATACCACTCGGTAGGGGATACACTTAATCTGCCTGGCCGTGTTTTGCTTTAGGAACTGGTCCAGGCAGTCACATAAACAGCAGTACCTGCCCCATGGCCAGAGCTCTCCCCACACACAGCCCCACTGGGGATGTGGCCTGTAGGTCTGAAGGTGGCTTTCACCAAGGTTGAATTCTGGAGCTCCTCCAGAAATCCTCCAAGGAGCATGAGCAAGCAAAATAAAGAGAAACCCACAAAAGCTTGAGATCAAAGGACTCTCTGGGTTCCTTTTCTTTGCAGACACATTGGGTATTTCCCAGTTTCTTGATCTCACCACCAGCAGGTCTTTCTGCAGCCATCGTTGTCATAGCATGTGTCTGACTGAGGCTGAGCCACTGTTGTACAACACCCAGGAGGAGGTTTCCACAGCACCACTTACCAGAAAAGGAAGCTGAGGCACGGAGAAGCATGAGAGGTGCTTTTCCAAACTTCAAGAATCACTTAAGACTATTGATTCCGGTACTAACTTTGAGCCTGGCCTTTTAAACTTACAAATTTCCACATGAACCGCACCAAAACACAACAACGGTCATATTAGACTTCTGTGTGAAAAGGCCCAAAATTACACAAGGAATCTGTGACAGAGCTGAAAACAGCAATATTAGATTTTGTGGGTTTACAACCCAACTTACCCTATAAAATATTTCTCCATCTCTCAAGGGAGTCTGTTTTATAGGATTCCTAGGACTTCACACACAAAGTGGAACCTAGGACAAACAAAACAAAAAAAAGCCCTTGGCTGGAGCCAGGTAGACTCTCACAAGGACAAGTACCAATGGTTTGGTGCCCCAGGAGGGACAGCACAGGGCACAAGGTTTGGTCTTATTAAAACATACTGTCATGTCTTCTCCTCTCCTTCCACCTGCCTCGAAAGAGGGCAGGAAAGATAGCAAGTAAGAGGCCCACCTTTGTAGGAAGATAGCAGACCTCTGGGTAGGAGAGCTCCTGGACAGGACAGACCAAGCCCTGAATGGACCATGTTCCATGCCCAGCTCCCAGCCTGGGACCACACAGAACCCCTGCAATGCTGCAGCAGCACCACATCTCCTCACTTCCCTGGAGCCCCATCACACAGACTCTGACCTGTACAGGTCACTGCACAACCTGACAACATGCCTAAAACCAGAGCATCAGCAAAGCTGTTGCTCCAGCCCATAATATACCTTTGGTTTTAAATCGGCCCAGAGCAGAGGCACTTTGGGGTGACATCCAAACCAGCTGATAGTGTCCCAGGTCCCTAGGGAGCAAGGGCGGCTGACAGTTGCACACAGCAGGCACTTCTTGCACAGATTAAATGCCCAAAGTGGGTATTTAATGGAGCTGTAATTTCTTGCTGTTTCATGAAGGGCTTTGGAACAAATAGCAAAAAAATGGGATAATCTCAAAGCTTCCAAGACAGCATGCAACTATGTCCACGGTCTAATCCATACCTAATGGCCTAGGTGCTGGGAAGGCCACACTGCTTCTTGACAATCTCAACATGGTAGTTCCCAACAACCCACATGCCCTGAACTTCTTTGTTACCATATGTATCGCTTTTATTCACAGTGCAACTCAGAGGGTCTTCCCAATGAAGAATACAATATGCAGATTGGTTGCACTTCACACTTTACTGCAGCTTTCAAGTGTGTGGCCTCTAATCAATGCAACCAGGACTGTTATCCCCTGCCCTGATGCAGAGGCTTAGGGGAAAGTATTTCAGATATCACTGCAAGTCCTTCCACTCCCCAACCTCCTGGAGAGCTACCAACGCTTGCCTTTTAGAGATGGTATCACAAGCAGGAAGGGATGGCAGAAACCGACTTCCACAGCCATTTCTCATACCCTCCATCCCCACTGTACTGGAGCACTTTCTAAGGATGGAAGGACAGTTCAGATCCCTTGCTTGTCATCCACGGAGTCACAAAACCATGAGAAACCATCATACTGGTACATGCACAACCCAAATCATCAGACATCACCTACCCAGACACAGCCAAACAGAACACAACATTTCAGTCATTTCTGTACAAATACCATACCAATATCATATCAAGAGAGTCAATCCTTAGTATCTTTATCCACTACCCTGCTGCAGAGGCACTGATCACTCCAGACCCTTTTTGCCACCATGTCATGCTAGGAGCTTGCACTGAACTGCTCATTGACACACACCTCAAAACTCCTTTTCAGAGCCACTTCTTTACAGGCCATAACTCCCACCAAGGTTTTAACTCCCACTTGTCCCTTCCTTCCCATCCTTATGTCCAGCTCCTGAAACTCATGCTTCACAGCAGCCAGAAGGACCTTCAGGTCTGCCTCCTGCCAGAGGAAAAGGTGTTCACCCAGAGAAACTTTTTGTTCCAGACCAGGCTGGTTATGGAAGGCTTTTTGGAGTGATGTTTCTCTTTGCAAGCACACACCCTGCTCAGGTCAGGAGGAAGCAGGTAGGAGAGGTGAGCACATATCAGGCACATCCACCATGGAGGTCTGGGTGCTGCTGCTTCCCAATGCAAGTTTGCTCTGGAAGGTCAAACCAGACCCCAAACAAGTGCAGCTCTACACAGGGTGGCTTTATACTTGCACCAGTTTGCAACTCACTTTACCTTCTTTCAAGCAAGAAGCTGTTTTCTCTGCTGAGCAGGAATGTAACCAGATCATTATGGGTCAGCTCCTTGTCTGCAATTCCACCTCTCATCTGCAGTTTGTGCATTATTTACTCTCACAAAGAGGAAGCAAAAGAAGACAAAAAAAAGAAAGAGGCCTGCTCTTTGGGACAGGCAGGACAAGCTCAGAAGGGGAATATTCACTGTCACCAGTCAGCCCCAGGGAGTAGAGAGGAGAGGGGGAGTTCAGTGTTATGCCACATTAATTATTTACCCACAGATTTTCTCAGGAACTTGTAACGCACACCCAGCATCTCAAGAGCACGTCCACAGGGTGCAGGCAATGAGGAAATTGGGGAGGGAGAAGAGGAGGTGGTAAAGATTTCCTGCTGATTTAAGGTAAGAGTTTGAAGACAGGGATTATCAACCAGATAGAATTACCAGATAGAATTAGTTACACAGCTGAGAGGAGGAGGAGGGTAAAAACCCAAGGAAGGCAGAGCACTGTGTGGTTCTCAAAATACTCAAAGCACAGACAACAGGCACAGCCAACCAAGGGCATTACATTAAAATACTGGGCATTACACAGCGTCCACCAGCACTTAAAAAAAAAAAGTCCTCAAGAAACTTAATCTACCTCTTCCCAGCAAACTCACACAGTGCAGTGGAGCAGCAGAGAGCATCTGAGCTCTGGGCAACAGCTGGAGGTCCCCCATCAATTTATCCCCTAGGAGAACTCTGCTTATCTCCCACCACCAAGAACAACATCTGTGCATGATTTTTAGTCAACGTTTTGGTGTTCTAGAGGGGAAGGAGCTTTGCATTGTACTGTTTTTCTTAAACTAAGAGGAACTAGAAAGTTCAGATTCTGGAGAGGTCTGTGGGTTTTACTGGGGGCAGGAGGGAAGGTGTTTAGGAGTTACTTTTTGTCAAAAACAGGACGTGCTTTTTCCTGTTTCCTTCTAAATTTCCCGCCCACCCCCTCCAGAAAACACTTCCCATTTTCCACCCAAGTGCTAGTTTTGAACCCTGCACAGCAGCAGCCTCTGCTCCACCAGCAATGGTGGGGACACTCTGACAGGCTTGCAATACCCCAGTATTTGCAATGCCCTCCTTCCAAACTCCAAATTAATCCCCTGCTCACATTAACATTAATTTTCTTCCATCAAATAAACCATTGCTCCCCCTCTTATATATTACTTACTGGTGGACTGAATCAGCACACCTCAGTTTTGGGAGGAGGAACTATTTACACCATCTCGTTTTCACACCAGAACCACTGACTGTGCCACATCCAGCCCTGGCACATTAGTCCCCTCCACTCCTTACTGGGCCAGTCCAACTCTCAAGCATTGTTTTTGTGTAGGTCCTACAATCCCACCCACCACACAGTGTAGCAAATGCTTGCTTAGTCTTTTCGGTTAGTTGTGTTTTTTTCTTTAACCAAGCAACACTTTTCAAACCAGATGACTTTTTCCACTTTAAATGTTAACAAGAGAGTGTAGGGGGGAGAGTGGTGGGGGGAGTGGTAAGGAAACTAATCAGTTCATCTTTCTCCTCTAGTTTGATGCAACACTGCCCTTACTCTCTTATGCAGTAGCAGCACTTTTCAAATATATTTCTTTCACCAAAATGTTTAAATACTGGGAACCACCTTATATCCAGAGTGACTTCTCTCAGGGAGAAGTGAAGGGGTTGTTCTAACATCCATCTCTTACACATGAATGAAATATTTTTTGTTTTCCTACCTCTTCAGACACTCTCCTCCCAATCCCAGAAGTTTCTACAGAGACATTACTTTCTCTCCTACAGCACACATCAATATTTTGAGTGCTCACTAGCAAGTCCAGTCTCCTCCTGATCCTGATAAACTGGATGGTAAGCCTGCCCCTGATTACAAGCCCCCAGTGTGCTCCATGCACCACTCCTACAGCAGCTGAGGCTATCAGAGCAACTTCATGAAAACAAAGGTAGGTCCTCCCACACCACTAGCCTAAAAGATGTTACTTATGATTACATTTAGCTCAGGTCTGTAAAATGAAAGACTTATTTAGAATAGAAAAAGAACATGGCGGGATTAGACCACAGCAGCCACCAATGTACCCTGAGAGCCTCATCAATTTCCACTCCAATTTTCTTTTCCTCTAAATCCTTCCCCAACACACTTTCCATTCCTCCGCCTCCCCAAAAAAAAAAAAGTAAAGCTGGGCCCAGCCCAGATGCTCTCCCCATATAATCTGTCCAAAGTCTACAAACTACTGACTTGTGGTCACCAATTACATAAAGAGGACTCAGGCTTGCAGGTGAGAATTAAAATCTCATCTGTTTTATATAACCTCGTGGCAATTTGCTCTCACCCACCAGATTGTCTGTCCGTCGGCTGTCAAGAGCATCCCAGCTCCTCAGCACTGCCCTCCTTCCAAGTAGGGAAGTATGGAGCAAGCATCATCCCTGATGGTCAATCTAAGAAAAAACCCAGCCTGCACATTTCTGTTATTGTTAAACCAGCACCTTGCCTTCTGGACCAAGGTCCACACCCAAAAGCAAGGATTTGCTGTCAATTCTGTTCCAGCAGATGCTTTTTCATAAAGGAAAGGAACAAGGAGAGGAACCCCCATCACTAGTAAGGAAAGCCAGTGGCTCTCCATCAGTGCACACTACCATGGCCACTGGGCTTGAAGGGACAGGAGGTGGGGACAAGCAGTTTGACTGTTGACATTGGGCACCATGGAAATTCAGTTTACCTTTCTCCTTCAGTCCTACTCTGTCCTTTTCCAAAAGAAATAAAAAAAATAATAAAAAAAAAGGGGCAGAGGGAAGCACACTGGACGTGCCACACCGCTCATGCGAGATGAGCGACAAGCCCTGCTGTAGTACCCAGGTGTGGCAGAGGGAAGAGGAAGCTTTGCCACTGATCCAACCGACCCCTCTGATCCGAATGCCAACACGTGAGCGGGCAGTTAGCCCAGTTACGGATCTCACACCATTCAGCTCTGCTTTCTCCTGGGAAATGTGAGATGGGGGATGCAAGCATGTTACCAGAGAAGCAATGGCAGTTGGGTAATGCCACACTAGATGGGAGGCTGAAGGGGTTACACTGCACCGTGGGAAAGCAAAACCCAATCTCAACATCCCCCACTGCCCCAGCAGTCTGGAGGGATGGGCCGTTTCACAAGCCCAGGCTCTGCTGCAGAACGTCAGCCACTCCTCCAGCACTGCCTGCTCCCCTGGCCACCAGCTCCACAAGGGCGTCTCTACCGGCCAAGAGGCCAATGACCGCTCACAATGTCACACTGTCCACTCAGAAAGGCAATGCTGAAACCTACTCCTGTTTTCCATTAGCTAACTGAAGCAGCTTAAATATTACCCAGTGCTGCCAGCCCATGTGATGGGTAAATGCTTTCAGGATCAGGGGGACATCTTTATTTAAACGGCATCTGTATGGCAGGTGGAACATCAGCTTCATCACCCAATTAATTTGTGTCAACCACTTATGCAACCGGGTGCAAGTATGCCCCGTCACTCACCCAGCCTGCTCATACAAAAGGACAATGTGCCAAGCTGGGTCACGGAAGGCAAGCACGCTGACCCCTCTATTAAAACGAGCATCATCCAGCTTTTTATAGAAAACAGCTGATCTCCTAAGGACTCCCTGTTACCACAAAATGAATTGCAAAAATTTCAGGGCCAGCTGCATGGTTTGGGATCTGCCTGCCCAGGTAGGTAGCAACTACAAACTACAAAACACAAAAAGCTCACTGAAAAGATGCCCAGTGCAGATCACCTTATTTCAGGCAGAACAGAGCTTTTCTCCTCCATGTTTTAGCTTAGTACACCTTCCAAAATAGCCTGAACTAAGTCAAATAAGGCATGTTCATTTTGGAATGAAGCAGCATGCATATGAAGCACTCGCAGAAGAGCTGTGGCAGAACAACTTGTTCCTCAATAGCTATTCTGAACCACGGCTCAGTAACAGATCCAGAGTACATCTCTGTGAATGAGACGTTGTGTTGATCTGACAACCCAGTTAAAGTGGTGGGTAGAAGCTTAAAACCTTTACAAAAGCATAAGCTCTCACTGACAATTCTTTTCAACTACGGGCACACAGACCCAAAAAAAAGTCAGACATCATTCGCTTCTTTTCCAGAGACCTGCTTTCCAACACCAAGTGTTCAAAAATCATCAGTCCAACCTCAAAGCAGGTAAGAGTGACTTAAAAACAAACCCAATAAACATTAGTGTGTTTAAAGTTTTCCTCCTATTGGCACTCTGTATAGAGAGCCCTCTTCCCAAAGCTTTCCTACACAACCACGAGGCCCGGAACCTTAAGTTAAGATTAGATATTAAAGGAAATTACAGATTTAAGGGAGCAGCGGCTATAAAAGACTTGATATAGGGCAGAGCTTACAACGAGATCACAATCAATAGAAATCACTGAACATCTTGAACATTAAACCTAAGACATTGAACATCTCAAATTAAAACTCTGTTTTGCTTGTTACTATTATTTGTGATTGCAAGGTCCCAGATCAAAACGTACTTCAGAAGAACGATCTTTATCCTCACTGCTTTCACACAGGTTCCACGCTGCCTTTGTGAAGGGATACAATTTCTCGAAATACAGTGTTAGTATTTTTCTTTTCTTATTTTTTTTTCTCCTTCAAAATTTCACTTGACATTACAAGCACTAGCTAATGCAGTCCCTTTCCACATGCTCCATTTCACTGCCAGGCTCTTGGTATCCAGATCTCTGGCATAGTGAGAAAATCTTTAGGAAGCGACATTTAAACAAAATAAACTGCAGAAATTTTTCCCCTAAAAGGTTTCACAGGCTTAGGCTTTTGCACAATAGCTTGTTTTTACATAATGTAAATTCAGGATCTGGTTTAAATCGGTGTCCTGTTACAGCCACCCTGCCTAAAACATGTACTTACTTCCTTTTCAGCAACGTGAATTTGTTCACCATGGCCAACTCATACCACATCCATATATTAGATAAATATGCATATACATATAGGCACGTGCTGTCTCATCTGGAGCTAGCTATGACCACCACAAGGCTCATTCAGCCAGGAGGAGGGTTACTAAAGCATTATCTGCACTCAAAGCGGTTTAGTGTTACTGGGCTGAAAGGAAATAGAGACACATCCTGTTTATAGGCTGTAGAGCCCCAATGGATAAACAAGTGCACCTCAGTTGAAAGGGGGGGCGGTAAGAAAGACAGACTTAGTGGGTATCAGGATAATGACATACCAGCTAAGCTGCATGCCTGGCAGCACAGCCCAAGGCTGTCGGGCAGCCCCACGTGCTGCGGGGCTATAGAATGTACAGAATGTGCCGCCACGCCGGGGCTGCCGGCTCCTCCGACCCGGCCGCAGCCGGACCCTGCTCGTCTTTCACCCCAATGCTGGGCTGCTTCCTGGCACCCGGCGAGCCAACACCGGTGCTATTTTTCCACCCCCCCTCCTCTCCGTTCTCCCAACACACGCCCACGCTGCTGAAGCTTTCTATGTATTTTGTTTTTCATCTGCCAGCAGGGCCGCACCATGGATGCTCGGGGTTTCTGCAAGGTCAGAGTGCAAAGGGCATTGTGCAAAGCCAGGGCTCGCTGCAGCCGTGCCTCTCTGTTAGCAACATGGGGAAACTGATAGCCTTCCCTCAGCATTCGCTGCTGGCCATGGGCAGAGGTGGACCCTGGGCTGGATGGACATGGTCTGAACTGACCCAGTGTGGCTACAATCCCCAGCTACAGCAGGAGAAAAACAGTCCCAAGATGTGTCCCTCTTCTCCTGTCAGGAAAACACTGAAGATCCATGCCTAACTTAATCTCATTTGAATTATCACTTGCATAGGTTGGCCTGATGAGACTGAGTGTGTCCAGGCCAGACTTGTGGTATGGAAAAAAGAAACAGGAGATCTACAGAAAAACGCCACAAACATTCCTCTACTTCTGACATTAATGATGGACTGAACAAAGTGATAGAAAAAGTTGAGGTTCTACTTTGGTCCAGATCCAACAGTCCCTTATGCCTCCAGTGGGCATAAACCCACAATACTCTTCTGCTCTTGGGCTGCCCTTGAACAGGAAGCTGAAATCCTGTGGCCGTTCAACGCCTCTCCCCAAGTACCAATGTCATGGCAATGGCAACTCGCTAGGCCAGCTTTGTGGAGCTATAGGCTACCTCCAGGCTCTACAACAAACCCTTCCCCAAGACCACTGCAATTCTGCAAAAAGCTGGCTTACAAGGATGCCTGGCCAGTGTTGACAACACCCTACCAAGCCAGAGGCAAACTGGGCAGGGAACATGGCACACTTACTCAGACAAGTAACAAGCCACACAGGGACTCTTCCTACCTGGTCAGCCTTCATAAGAAGAATTGGCTGCTTCTAATCCTACCTTCCACACCTTTGCTGCTCCACTGATCATTTTTTTCCCTTACCAGCAAATGTGGGTGATGGACCCACATCCAAAGCCTCCATCCTCATCCACCAACACAGAAGGGAAAGTTTTGGCTCCCCTGCTTTTGGTTACACACAGAGGAGGATTTGAACACAACACTGATACCTTGCAGGGTAACCCGAAATAAGAGACCCAGGTCAAGGTTCAGGTGTGACTTCTCACATCCCTGTTGCCTTTTCATTTTTCAATACCTTACTTTCTTTATGGGCCCAGAAACTCTCTGCAATGGACATACAAACCCTAACACGTTCTCCAGTCCTTCCAGCCTGAAAGGCTCCACCCAAACCTGGTCCAAAGCATGAGCAACAGAGAATTACCCCTGCGTGTACAAGCAGAGCTTGCTGACGACACCAGCAGTCACCCTCTGAGCACTGCCATCATAACGTGGCTGGCACAACCAATGCTTTGCAACCACCACAAAAACCCCAGAGCTCTGCAAGGACACACAAAAATGGCACTTGCCCACACTCTGACAAGTCCTGAGGATGAGGCAATGTTGCCAAGTCTTCAGCCGATGAAGCGAGGCCCAGAGAATCTGAGAAGTACTCCCAAAAGAAAGTCCTGAGCATGTAATTTTTCACTTGTTTCTTACCCTGCTCTTTGTCTCATGCAACTGAGATGGGTCTGACTCATACCAGGTTTCCACAGGGCCTGACACAACAGGTCGAAGGACCTGCCTTGAAATAAAACAACAGCAAGCATGAGGTGACTGTGTCATGGCCAAGAAGGACCCAAATTCAAGACTCAGAGGCACAACTCCAAAGTAAATAATTGTTAATGAACTCCTTGCTCATCAGCTCTGCATAGTCCTGAAGCCTTTATTTTGCCTTCCTTCCAGCTGGAAAGAAAGTTCATTGAGAATGAAAGCTAGTGACTCGCAGGGAGGAGTGACAGATGCTGCCTGCCTGCATGTGTGAAAAAACTCTGACAGGCAGAAATAATGCACCTCACATGTCTTATGGTGGCAGTGAAGCAATAAATAATCTAATAGACTACTAAGGCTCAGAGTAATAATGTTGTGCTCCCTTTTCAGAAGCCACTCCCCATGCCGGATGACATCCACCATGGTATAGAGATGTTCCTGGAACAGGGAGATATTTTTAAACCTCTCAATGTGGCACAAAACTGTGAGAGTATCAGCCAAAATACCAGCCACCATGGCGTTTATATATAGCCTTGCACATACCGTCTATAGATGGGAACATAGACAGATACATGGTATCTAGCAGCATTACAAACAGACATTCCTCTGCTGGTCTTCAAGCATTTAAGAAACTTCCCAGCCAACAGCGCTGCCTGTGTCGCTCTGCCCCGTGCAACTCTCCATCAGCTCCTGCTCCTCCAATTGTATTTCAGTTATCAAGGATCATGAAAAGTCTGTCCCTATATCTCCCCATGTGTCCCCACTGCTACAGCATACTGCAGGGATGGTGAGCAGGTTTCCCCACACCTCTCAGCCCCTCTCTGTGCACACACCTTCCAAACCAGAACCCATGAGCCCAAAAACTTCCTCCCTCCTTGCTGAGATAGGTCCTGAGAAGGGGTGAGAAGATCTTCAAGGCAGTTCAGTTCACTCCATCTGACACATGCAAACTCTAGGTATGGTTCCTATTAGAGGCAGGAACAGAGAGTTGCTCATAAGAACAGGAAAGGATTTGAAAGCTCAAAAGTAGCAATAGCTCCCCATGGAGCACCTGTAATTGCTTCCCAGGAACTCTACCGGCACCCAAGTTATTGCGGGGCGTGGGGGGGGAAGCGGCTTGAGATAGCTCAATACATTTTCTCACAAGCATCAAACGTGCATCAGCATTTCAAACAGAGCGCCGCAGCCTTCAGAACCAGGTTGATGTTTAAGCTCTTGATACAGTTATCTGCCTAATAACAACCCCAAAGAGCACTCCTTGTCTGGCTGCCTGCCAGACCACAGTCTCTCTGCCCTTTTTGATTTTTTTTTTTTTTTATTATTTTTTTTACTTTTTTAAACTTTGTCAGACATGGAAATGTTGGCTCTAAGAAATTCAGCCTCTTCTGTGAAACGGTTTGGCTGAGACTTCTTTTTTTGTTGTTGAGGAAACCATGATTTGCAGGCCAAGGAGGGTAGGCAAAGGGGAAAACTCATGTATTTTGCCTTCAAATGTGCTTTATTTTCTCCTGTCAGGAAACAGTGAGAAAGGATCTGACCCAGTTGCCATCAGCTGCATTGGAAGTAATTGTATCAGCTCCACCTGCTTAACATGGGTATTATTCAAGACTGCAAGGACAATGATTTGGAGACAAATCAGCAGTGACTGGTGCATTCTCAAGGGACAAATGCAACGCACTTGTGCATGACACAAGCAATCCACAATAGTGGGACAGTCTCAAGGCTGGGAGGAGGAAGGAAAGCGAGGAGGGAGGGCTGAACATCTCCATGTGTTTGTCTGGGGAAAAAAGAGATATTACAAGGAGATTGCAGCTTGTTCAAACATTTTAGAGTTTGCTCCACATGAATTCCAGCACTTCGGAGCAACAAAAGAACTGCGCCGACAGATCCAGCAGCTATGGCTCAGGGAGGAACATCATGTCTGTGTCAAGTTTTCAAAGCCATATAAACTGCGAGGAGTTCAACACGGTTCCTTTATATTCAGAGGAGAACAGCCTTGACAGAGCAGACTGTGAGGTACCATACTTTGCCATTTACACCTGCTATGGATTTGGCCCCGTGCACCACCAAGCTCAGGTATGGTGTAGACCCACTGAAGCAGGTCCTGCAGACTGCTCCTTACAGCTGGTCTACTTCTGAAAGTGGTATCAAAATAACAAAGGAGCCTCCAACGAGCATGTGGACAATGGTACAGAGTTGAGCAACCAATGCTAAAGCACCACAAAAGCACTTAAATGGTGTTTTTAAAAGAAAAAGATGAAAGGAAAAAGGTGAAAAGTGTACCTTTGCATGTTCCAGCACAAGCAGAAAGCCCCAGGTCATTGCTGTAGCTAACTAGGAAGGCAATGGCAGTGCTGGCTGCACTCTTTGAAGCTCAGCAAGGCTATTCTGAGCCAATGCCCCTCTGTCACCGCGGAGCACAGTGTTCTGAAACATCCTCATGCCTTTTCCTTTTTTTTTCTTCTCTTTTTTTTTTAACTTGATTAACTATACACAAACAGCATCATCTCCACAGCAGGCTGCTGGTATGCCATCCATACTGCCAGTAAGACCCTGTGAAGTTTTAATAGGCAACTCATGCCCACAAAGATTCTGTCACCACCTTTTCTGCCTCCACCACATAACCCATTTCCCATTCACTCCAACAACTTCACGGGCTTTCACCAGCAAAGCTGCTCAGAGACAACAGCCTGCTCATAGACACAGCACATACAGCTCAAATGGAAGAAAAGCCCTTTAGCCCATTCTGCACCTTATTCCTCCAGGATTAGAATAAATAATAACATTTTGTTATCTTGCCCAAAGCCCTGTGAAATGCCAGTGTGCTATATTTGCCCCTCTCAACTGCTATATATACTTAAACGTAGGTACTTAAACATACATACACATATATACACACAATGATGCCAAATGACACTCCACCAAAACAAACAACGTCAGACATCAGACCCTCATGACCCATATGGGTGAGGTTTTTGTATGAATTTTCCACTTTTGCCCCCACACAATCAGGGAGGTGGGAGCAAGCTAGGAACTAAGGAAGGCATCGCCCTTTGCAAACACCTAACGAGCCTAACCGAAAACGCCGAGCCCAGCACCTTCGGAGTCATCCCCCCCCACACCCCTCCAGGGCAGGCGGTTAGAGATGAAAAAGACCCACCTGGAAAGCTCTTCCATAAGAGTTGGTATTTCAGCTATTAGAGAAGTTTCTGTTTAAACAGACATTAATTGCATACACTCAGGAATTTCTCAGGTTTACCACTTAAAAAACACCCAAAGCCACTTTGAGGCTTTTCCTTTTTTCTCTCCCGCCTTTATTTGCTCAGTAAACACACTTGTGTGTGCCCAGGATCCTGTAATACTCAGTTTCTGCGACAGCAGCTTCGAAGCAGAGCTGCAGCTATCTATAAAGCTCACCGGGGACTTCCAACCATCCTGGATCCTGCCCCTGCCATCACGTGCCATCACCACAATGCAGAACCCGCATCGCCCAACTCCTCACATGACCTTCTCCCAAGTCCAGGATGAAGGGGAAGATGCTGTTGGTGCCATCACTATTAACAGATACCATTATCAGGAGTGAGTGCCCATGAACTTGGCCACCTCCCTTGCAGGTTGAATTTGTCCCAGCAAAACCTACCTGTTAGCGGTGGCGTTTGTTTATTAAAGCAACTTTGCAAGTTTACCAGCAGATCAAGGCCCTGCTCGTGGCAGATGGAAGATGTGCTATAACCAGAAGTACTTTGCAGCCTTTTTTGCAGTTGAGGTCAGCCCAGTGATATTTCCCATCCCATTCCAGGCATGTGGCACTTGCCATGACAGGCAAGACTGGCAGATTGGTACCACCTGATGGAAAGAGCCCCGGAGGAGAGCATCCTCCTGTCCACCAGCACAATTATGGCTACCTGCTACAGTAGAGCTGCCCATAAAGGTGCCCCTGAAGATCCCAGGAAGGACAGGACAAAGGGAGTCAGTAAACTTGGATCAATTCTTGGCCTTGCCATATATCTACACACACATACATATTTACAAATGCTTATATACATCTGTGCACATCTGTGTAGCTTTGGGCAAGTCCCTTAGCCTCCCTCCCTTACCAGTCTGTAAATGGAATCCGATATCACTAAACATATTTTAAGACCCAAGGACTGTGTAGCCACCTGCAGGCAAAAGAAAGTCCATTATCTCCATTTCCACCCCATCACTGCAAACAGCAAGAAACTTCAGCTAGGACGCACCACTGAAACGTCTTGTCAGCCCAAGGGAGCAATCAGTGGCACCAGCCCAAAGAGTTTACTGGCAGATATCCCACAATACTTTCTATTAGGTCCCTCTATATTGCCTTATGCCTTGCACATCTGTTTGCCTCCCTCCCAAAGAGGAAGGCTGGGAGTGACTCCTCTCAACAAACAGGTCTGCTCCATGCCTTGAGTGACATGAAATCCCCTGAAAGCAGCCAGGAATCTCTTTCCCTCCAAAAGCAGGTCATCTTCACCATGCCCAATCTCAGCCCACCCAGAAAGTAAGCTCTGAACCAAAACTCAGACATCCTTTTGCTGGGCTGGCTATGCCACCAACCCACATGCACTGAGACACCACCACAAGCTCTAGCAAAACAGCCCCTGCAGCATCTCACAGAAGGGGGTGGGGGTGGGGAGGGGAGGGGAGGAGAGGGGAGTCATTTTTGGCAATGAAAATGTAATGGAACATTTTGTATCGATCTATTGTAGAATGAGTCATTTTTAGAGTGACTCGCCTCCTCTTCCCCTCACTTCCCCACCCCCAAATTACGGACTGCAAGAAATGAGCCGAGATAATGGGCAATTTCAGATGTTCTAAACTCAGGTTTTTCTCCTGCTGGAATAGCGTGCCACGACAGTAGACAGACTGAGCTCCAGAGGAGATGCCCTTCATGTTCCCACACCTTTTACTGGCTACAAAAAAGTTGTGTCTAACTAATGGGTAATTAGGGAAGGACTAGAAGGATGGGGGACTACTTTGGAAAGGAAATGAGGAACCAGAAGGAAGATGTGGAAAGCATCAGCAGTCAAAGGAGACCCAAAAAACAGATGGGGATGAGACCCCCAAAAAAAGGTAAGCAAGCTGGAGGGGATCAAATTGGGGAGGAAAAGGGTCTAGGTGAAGCTACTACTGCTGTTTCGTGAGAACTCTGTGGACTTTCCAGAGTATAAATGCCAAACAACAAGGATAACCGCTTCCAAAAACAGAGAAAAAAAACAGACAAAGGGAAATAAGGCTGGTGACAGTAAATTCTTCCTTGACACCTTCAGTCCTTGGGGATGAAACAAAACCCCTAAGGAAGCTGTGGAAGTCCCAAGGTCTTTTTAGGGAACTGAAAACTGCATACATCAGAAGCAGATGACCAGTGAGTTTTCCCACCTCGGTTCCATGGAAGTTAACGAACAAGGACCTTTGTGCAAAGATTACTGCTCACTTACTGGGGAGTGAGTATGGCACAACATAAACCACTGAACCCACCCATATCTCATCAGATGTCACTGACGTGCAGCCCGCTGCACTCGAAAACCCACCCACACCATATACATTGATATTAAATATATACATACACACACGCGCCAATCTCCAATTTGCTATCTAAGTCTCTCTAGAGGACTAACTTTGATGGTATTAAGCAGAAGGTGGCAAGTTACTTATGCACTTGCCTATTAAGGCTTGGCAATGGTGCGCACACAGGACTGCACAGCACGTAACCACCCAGCACCTCCTAGAAGCATGGGGTGAGATCTTCTGGCCAAGAGACCTTCTTCTAGCACTGGACTTCAGCCAGGACCAGTACTCTCCATTCAGAGAAGAACTGGTGCTTCATACACTGGGAGATGACTAATCCCAGTAGCTGAGTTACAACATAGCTTTTTAACACACGATGAAAAGACATTAAGGTCATCTCGACTCTCATCTACAGCATCCCACAGTACCCCCTCCCACAGCTGACTTCTTGATCTTTTTCTCCTCCTACTTCTTTTCTCACTTTCTACCTTCCCCTTCAACCTTATTTCCTTTCAGGTCTCCTTACCTCCTCCTATACCCATTTACCCTCCTTTACCTTCTACCACTCCTCCAGCACCTTAAATACCCTTCCCATCACCCACAACTCCCACCTCAGAAGTCCTTTTCTTCTAGGAATCAACTTTATCTCGATTTCTATCTCCAGAAATCACCCATGCCCTCCCTTCCCCAGCCCTCAAGTGCATATTTGTCTGCCTGAGATTGCAGACTCTTTAGGACAAGGACCGTCTTCTCCACTTGTAAAGCCCAGAATACATTTATGGGAAGTTAAATGATAAATAAGCAGTGTCAGCATTTCAGGGTAGCTCAGTGTGGGCTCCCTCCACAAGCTCCCTCACTGTTTGCCTTCCCTCCACTGCAAACTAATCCACCTGTAAGACTTTTTCTTCCTTATCTCTCAGTTGCAAGGTTATCACTTAAATTTATTAGCATTCATCAAAAAACAGTTGAGAGAGGAAGGTAAGGAAACAAAGGCCCTTTACCAGTGCTGCTCACCCATAAGCTCAAACCCCAAGATGCAGAGATGCCCATGGGACCACTGAGTGCACTAGTGAGGGGAGAACATAGCCTGAAATAACTCACTGGGATTATATCAAACCCCACATGCCTCATTTATACTCAGTTTTCAATGGGTTTCTGGATGAGCAGACATACACAGCTGATTGCTGGGGGAGCATCTACCAAATCTACATTTACTTCCACCAGCCAAGTGTGTCTGTTCCTTTGGAAGGAGGCTGGAAAAGAGGCAAGTGGGCTGTTGAAATGGAAAGCTGAGGTAAGGAAAAAAAAGTTCTGAAGAAAAGATTACCCACAACCATAGCGCATCAAGAGGTGACTAACAGGCAGCCCATGCTCCAAGAAAAAAAACAAAACAATGAAGGCAAAAACCCCGTCCATGTCAGGGCTGAGCTGATGCATTGAAGGGGCTGGCTGTTTGGCAACAATGCCCATGTGTGATGGGGAATTTGCATAGCGGGAGTAGCACTTCTCAGGAATCAATGTGCTAAATGCTCATTCAACCAAAAAAATAAAAACAGAAGAGGGCTAGAGTAGTTGCTAGGCAGTTCACAGAGTTGATGCTATCAGCTGTTCCTTATCTCATGAGAATCTGAGTTGTCTGGGGTTTCTTAACTCCACAGGTTGCTGCTCTCTGGCCCTCTGCACTCCTCCATGACACGGACTTCATCCTCTGCCTTCCCCTACACACCAGCCCCTACATGAGGGCATCGCCTCAGTCACTTCGAAACACCCATCTCCAGTGGCCTCCCAGCTTTCAGAAATTCTTCACTGGGAGCACGCTCAAAAGCCACGTCCTTCTCCGTCCCTGCAGTCCTAACAGCCTCTATGAGATTATCTGATGTAGCTTTCTTACATTCGTGTATCTTGGCGGAGGATTAGCTGATAACTAACAAAGCACTGCGGGTAGCGCGTGCGTCAGGAAGTATAAGCAATAACACCATTATGCTATACGAAACTTCATCCAGACCCTTAGGAAAAATTACAATTTTTGCTATTGGTTTCATCTGAAGTCACCAGCTATCCTCAGACCACACAGCAAACAGGAATGCCTTCAGGTAAATAATCGGGGGAGAGGGTGGGCGTTCAAGCCACCCTGTGATTAAAAAAAAATGATCACTGAGTCAGCAACAACAAAGATGCACTGAAAACTAAGAACTAAAGACGAGGACAAAGCAATCACCTAGAAAACAACAAGAGATCATGCAAGAACAAATCAAACCGACAAGCACCCCCTCCTGCATGCTGAATGCATTTTTCTGTGTAGTAGCATTTCACAGGATAGAGATAGAAGAGCTGGTGCTTAACGCTGCCCCTGGAGACTTGCCCAGAAGTTTTTACATTGCTCGGCACCCTGTGCATAAAAGGGCAGTAGCAGCGACGCTCCTGGTGAACGCCCGCTGGCCAAGCTGTCTGGCAGGTATAGCTAAAAAAGCCATTTTTGGAAAATACTGCCTTTTTATAGCTTATCTCAGTGCAGACAGCTGCCTCACGTCTCTAGAAATAGCAGGTTTTAACAGCCATGTTTGCAGGGACAGATTTTAAAGGTTCCATCTTCTAAGAAACAACCTACACATCCAGAAACAGGAGGCCAGATTTGTTTTGATACTGGAACCCCCTTCCATATGCTAAGCATGCCCACGGATTTGCAAAAACCGTGCTCTGAAAATGGGATGTTCATTCAGCAACAGGCAACAAGTAACTTGCGTTTGCCTTCCTATAGAGTCTGTTCCCAGTACAATCAGCAGCAAAATAGCACATGATTAAGCCGGTATTACCTTTTGCTGAAAATTGCTGGCACTTTTATAAGTAAAACAGTGGTGGAGGAGAGCATTAAACACTGGAAAAACAAGACTAATAAGTTAAGTAAAAATACCCCGCAGCCACAGCTGATCAACACCTCTCTGTTGTTCCTCTTCGGATGGAGCAAGCCAGGATCAGATCCCAAATGCTGTTATGATTCATTCAAGGTGATAAAGACGGAGCCGCGGGCTGCATTCCCAGGTTGGTCCCATGGCTGCAAACACCAACCCTGTAAGCCTGGAGGAGCCTCTTCAGCCACCCCGCCTCCATCATGTTTGTGAGTGCAACAGGGATAATGTTATTTTCCTACCTTTTAGCAATAACAAGGTTTTTTAGATAAAAAGCACCAATTCCCTTAAATTTAACACTGGAAGACCTGATGCTAGGGATATATATGTCTCTGAATGTAGCAGGGCCTTGCAAAATTTCCATGGTACCACGTTTTACTGGTGGTAACAGCTGGACCAGTTGTCTACAGCATCTTCCTCATTCTGAGATTTATTTATTTATTTTTAAACTGAATGAAGGGGTACTAAAGACAACAACCTGCTGTGAAATGACCGAAATTCCCATGCAAACAACCGATTAGCAGTGTTCAAATGCAATTTAAATTACTAGTTGTTAAAATGCTCCTCAATTTCATAGTAAGTTTCCAAGGAAAATTACACGCTATGTACTATTTAATTGATTGTTTTCTACTTCTTAACATCCATTTATTCCCTCCTCCTGTCTTTTCCTTAATTTCAAGGGATGATAATGACTTTTCAGAGAGGAAAGGGGAATGGCTAACGGAGTTGAAGAGGGATTTACCTGAAGAACAAGGATGTAGGAGGGAAGTAGCTGCCAAAAATGGGCAGTTCCACTGGAACTCGTCCCTGTGATATTTTCACAGTATGTCTCACAGGTGTGAGACAGCACAGCACAAGGACTTCTTTTCTCCCCACCGCAGGGAGCCAGACTTCTGAAACATGATGTTTCTTTAAAACGTAGTCATCCCCTCCAGGTCGAGCAATAAGCACAGTTAACTATTAGAAGACAGTGGTAAAGAACAAGAGCAACTTGTTTCCTCCTCCCAGGCACACTAGTCCTTGAACCAACACACTCACTGGAGGCAAACAAGTTTTTCTCATTTAGGAGATCTCATCCCAAATGCAAATAACGAGTTCACAGGAGCAAATTCTGCCCCCAAAGTTGACTGAAGAACTGGGCTTCGAGTGAGACCTCCTGCTGCTTGCAACAGCTGTTACACAAGAATGTGTATTATAACGCTAATAACAACAGACATTTCTTAAAAGCCTGCACTCTGCTCAGTCCCTAGGAAGGAGCAGTGCTACTATTAGGTAAGGTGCCATCTGGAAATTCCTGAAGTAACAATACGTGTTGGGATCATGTCACACACCAGCAACATATATCAACTTTATGAAATACTCAATACGACTCAATAATCAACCGATGCAGAAATATTTAGTGCTCAGAAAAGTATGACTTTATTAGAGTAAGAAAGAGGGATGAGAATGAACAGTACCACTTGGCATGAGGCTGCAAAGCACCCGCCTGTCTACAGGAGCTGAGCGTGGACTGCCACGTGGAATCCAGAGATTTGCACTTTTCCCAAATTTGCCACACGGTGCCTCAGTTTCTGCACCTGCACACCAGGATAATACAGCTTTCCTCAGCCTGTTTGCACAATTTAGTGTTTAAGGGCTCCGAAACCTTTGCCTACAGAAATGCAAAGTGTCAGATGAGTAGAGCCATCTAGGCTTGTGATCTTGTCTCACCTTCATCCCTTCCATGCCCACCTGTGCTAGCCCCACGCTACCTGGGGCAGCTTACCTGCTGTGGCGCACGTACACCCAGCCCTTAGTGCATGCTAAATCCCCTCACAGCACCCAAGTCACACAGTGACAGTGTCACCATTTCACCACGCCCTGTGCAGCACCAGCCCTGGATAGATTAGTGCAACAACCGGGATGAAGGATGGGCTGCAAACCAATTCTCCTTACATGGGAGCTAATGCAAATCCTCTGCATTTAACACATCATTAGAAGTGATTGAGCAAAGCTTAAGCAAGGCAGGCATGGAGCTCTCTGAGCTGCCTCGAAGTCCAGCGCCATGGAAGGCTTCTCAGAGTCGAGTGTTTACAGGGTGCCAGGCTGCAGGAGGAAAAAATCTTTAAACAGCTGTATGAATTTACCGGTCAGCCCTTAACGGCTCTGTTCCTGGAGCAGAAGAAAACCTGCTGTGGATCCTGGTTAGCATCAGTGATCACTGGATCTGCCCAGGTCCTGAAGAAATACCAGACAGAGGGCCTTGGCAGCCTGCAGTCCCAGCCACGGCATCCTCCATCCTCCAGAGCTCCCCCAGCCCTGCCCAGCACCCATCAGGGGGACACAGGCAGCACTCGGGGAGCTCTTCTTTCACAGTCCATCCAGTTCTCAAGTCACATCCTCGTGGCGATGAAGTGTTGTGCAAAGAAGGATCAGCACATGACGATCAACGGCCCCAAAGTGCATCCCCCCGCGTGCCAGAGCAGCGCTGCCCTGAGCCCTGGGTTATGGCACCCAGGCACTGCTTGTCCTTGTCCTCCAACAAGCAGCCTGTCCTGGTGAGTGGGAAAGGGGGGAAACTGTAAGGGGAACAGAACATCATCATTTCCAGTCCTGCCATGCTGTCCCCAAAACACCAAGCGTGGCCACAAGCAGCTGGCAAAGCCTGGACACGCCACATCCAAGAGCCACCAGAAGCAGGGGCTGATCCAGGGCACAACCGAGTAGGGAAAGTGCTGCGCAGGGCCACGTGTGCCAAGACAAAGCGCAGCACACGAGGAGCGACGCAGACTGCCAGCTTGCTGCCCTCCACAGCTTTGCACCACCACACACAAGAGGTTGGGTGGCTCTGTGGTGAGTTGATGGGCTGAGGCTTCAGATGCTGCAACAGCTCCATATGCCTCTCTGGTGCCCTGTTTTCCAATCCATCACCTACACTGTTCAGGCTGTACACTCTTTCGGTCCGCAGTTCTTTCCTTTGCACCAGCACCAAGCCCAGCCCAGCACCACCCTGACCCCAAAAGCTGCAGTAATCCAAGTAGTTGCTGAACCAACAAGTATTAAAATGCAGTTAAAGTCTGCAAACTCCCAACACATCCCATCTGCAGGAATACATTCCAGCAGTCCCTTCATCACCTTTTGTGGCCGAGGGCTTTTCAGCTCACCTCCCGTCCTCGTGCAAACTAAGCCAAGTATCTTTCCCGGCCCAGAACAACCAAGCCACTTTCACACCTGAAGGACCTGCTGCAAATCTACATTTCTGGAAAACCAAACCTCACACTGAGTATTCATGCCTATTTAAAAGGGCAAAAGAAAACCAACAAGAGATTTAACTTTCTAACAAATGCCTTCAATTTAAAACAGGGAGCGTATGATAACAACAGGTTTGAATCAGCTTGAAAATACAAGTTAGCCAAGAAAATACAAACATCACTAACCAGCAGCAGGAATTAGAAACCATGTTTCAGCAACGCCCCTTCCCAAGTAAAAGGACGAAGTGCAGTGCCTTCTGTCCAAGGCACGGGGCTGGCTGCCACGCAACCCCTGCAGCAGTGCTAAAAGCACTCTATACGTGTTACATGCTCCACATGACAAGAGGAATGCAGGACGGTGGATCTCCGCTCCACATTCCCCGGCATGGTTTTAGCTGCCATGAATAAAACAGGAAGCAGAGCATCTTCCAGGTTCCCCCCACGCCCCTGACCGTCTGGATGAACTGCAGTTTNGAGGGTGGTGAAGAGAAGCAGCCAGCTGCAATACCAGACAGATTAAAAACTTCACACTAAGGAAAAATAAAGAATAACAGGAAAAACCAGACACTGAACCTTCATCTAGTTACAGCAGCTAAACTTCTTCAGGTCCCTAACAAAAGAGAGTTAAATATTAACATTTGATAGAAATATATCCATACGTTATACAGCCTTTTTAACACACACTCTTGCTTAGGAGACAGAAATCATACTTAAGCTATATTTTACTTGCTGACCACATGCACACATACTCATTTAACTCTACGGTGCTCTGCTGCTTTAACCAGCAAAACTAAAAAGAAGAACGTGACTGAATGGGAATTGGCTTAAATTCTCTTTATACCTAGGCCTGAAGAAACATTTTGCCTTTGAGACCAATCCACTAAGCCAACTTTCCCTGCTACAGAAGGTTTCATTGGGTCCCTTGCTGTTGACTGGTGATCCACATGCCTGCCTCCACCAGCAACGCACACGCTTTGATGCAATCCATCTGACCAAACCAAAAAAAAAAAAAAATCCCAAGTTGCTTGCTAAAGCAGCAATGATGCACTTACCAGCATCCAGGCAAGCTCCTTCGCTAATACACTTCCCTCTCGAGCAGATCAAATTTGGAACAAGGTCCAGGAGCAAGAGAGAACTGAAAACTGACCACAACAAGCTTCCAAAACAAGAAAGGGGGGGAGGGGGGCGGGGGAAAAAAACCTTACTACAGGAATTCAAATCCTGCTTCCACCAGACCCTGAGTCACCTCCCCTCCCTTGCAATAGATCAGAGCAATGGGTAAACATTTCCAAATATGGAGATCAAAACTCCAAAGGATGTCAAAAAAAAAAAAAAATAACTCGTCTCTCCCTGGCTTTGGCACAGGGATGACTTGCCCCTCTGGAGCCTGAGTTGAACGCATCGCTGTTGCTGACCAACACACAGCCAGGACATGGGGCCACACATAGCCAACTTGACCTGTGCTTTGGTGGCTCCTAGCACGGTTGGTGACACTGCATCTCCGTCCCCTCCCAGGGGTGCACAGGGAGATGCAACAAGAGCTGCTCCAGGAGCTGTCACCCCTCGTCCCCTACAGCAAACCTCTCTCTCGTCCCTCGACTCATCAGCAGAAAACCTCCCCAAACTATTTTTTTGAGTGCTCTTTGACAGCAAATAGGTAAATTCAGGCCACATTTATAGTGACATCAGCTCAGCACCAGAAAAGGTGAGGCTCAGTGATCAGTCACCTAGAGAGGTCCTGCTGCCAGGTCCCACACTGACTGCTCACCTGGGACAGGGAAAGATTCCCTGGCCAGCTCATCTAGCTGGTGCTTTGCAAAAAGTGTGTGAAAGGAAAAAACACAGCTCTGCGGAAAGGAACATGCTGCTTGTACAAGGCAAGATCTCCCTGCAGGGACAAGGAGCCCCACGATGGCAGTGCCCCTCGATCCCTGTTGGGACACAACACAGCATCCCATGACAGGCGGGAACAGAGGAGCGCCCAGCCTCCCCACCCCCGGGAGAGGAGCTTGAGGGTCTATGCTCAAGCCCATACAGCAAATTTAGGAGGCAGAACAGTTATGCTTAGAGGGCACAAATGTCCCTGCAGAGTCTGCCTGCACACGGGAGCAATATACCCATGCCACCACTCCCATGAGCATCCCTCCTTGCTGCAACAGCCGACCTGCAGGCATCACAGAGGTGACTACGCCTGCCAGCACAGGACCGTAGCTGTAGCCATCAGCTTCAAGAGCAGGCAGCTTCTCAGGAATGTGCAAATCAGGATGTTTTCAAGGGGAGCAGGCCGCATAGGCAATCCAACCAGACCAGAGTGATTCCCCAGCACCACCCACAAGATGCTATTGAATTTATAGGGAAGGAATTCCAGAGCTGACTCTGCCCATGTATGGTCAAAACAAACTGTAAAAAAGCGACATTATAGTACATCTGGCTTTCTCTGGTACTGAAGCACAGGCTTCGGGAGGAGCCGAAATCCTGCTGTGACAGAGACTGTACAAGTACCTCCAGTAACTAGGCAGAGGTCAGGGGCCCGTGGCAGCACAAGTTTAGCCCCTGATACCACAGGTGACAGAGAATGTGCAAGACTTTGCTTCAGAAGAAAACAAAGCTTTCTGCCTTTTTGAATAAGAACCACATTTAACTTAGTGATCCATCACTACCACTGCAAAAAATAAACCTTGCAAGGTAGCACCAGCACATGTCCATTACACTGGTAGTTATAAAGGCAGTTTTAAAGAGCCCACAGTACAAGTGGCACTAAGTGGTACACGAGGGCAACGTCAATGTAATGCAGGCTGGGACTAGCTCTCAGTGGGCAGCTGATCAATTGTTTTTCTAAAAAAACACTAAAACCAGCCCCAGAGCCATGCACCCCAGCCAGCAACCAGGTCACCAGGAACATTTTCCATGGGCAGAAATGGAGATATTCTGAGCACTGTAGTCATGGTGTAGTCAAGCTAAGAAGGGTCAGGTAGGTGCAGGTTTTACAAACTCTGACTCAGTTTTCCAGCTCCTTGCAGAAAACAATTCCCAAGGCATTGTTTTTTGCAAGGACAAACAGCGCGATGAAATAGGGTATAATGTAAGTCAAGGAAGGGAACAAAAGCATGGAGGAGCAGCACCTGGAACAGCAGAAACCCCCGTCCCAGGTGTGCACCACCCCTTACTGCTCTGAGCCTCCACAGCACAAACAGATCGAGATTCTCCTTCGCAGTTAAATGCCACTACCTCGCCTGCCCTGCCAGCGGGGGAAATATTAGCTGTGTCAGCTCCAGAGGCAGAGGGCTTACTGAACCAGAGAGGAATGCAGGCTGCAGTGGCACACGCAGTAGGGACAGAGAAAGGAAACCCAGGGGAATGTGGGCTGTTCCTGCTGCCTCTGCCTTTGCACAGGGGTCAGGCAGGGTATGTTTTATGGCTCCTAGGGTTGAAACCTGGGACTGATGGCTTTGTAACCTTAGAGGGACTCCCATGCCAGAAATGAATATAGCTGTTAGAGGGGCTGGGAGCTCAGGGGCCTGAGCACACAGGGACAAGCCAGTTCCCCACTCCTGGCAGGCAACTCAGTGCTGCTTTTCAATAAGCACAAGTCATACCCATTAGACCGGGAATGAGAGTGCATCTCCTCCGAGCAGCATTTGCTGATTGGAGACCCACCACACAGCTATTCCCCCAGATTCACATTCCTAGGTCAGCATTAGGATCTCCCCTTAGTTATCGAGCTGAAATGGCATTATACCCTCTCCCTTGCTACTGTGCTCACTTTAAACAGCGGTACCTAAGCATCAGCTGGTGTACAGCGTCTCTGCTTTAGAGCACCTTCCAACCCAAACAACACAGAGGAGAGAAACCAGAGGGATGGACACATCTGTGGTCCAACCACAGCCTAACCAGGAGCTCCCTGCGACGTGGTACCACAAGTACCTCTCCTTGCCACAGTCCTAACCCTGGAAAGTAAAAGCTTGTAGGGGGGAATAAAATCCAACCCAAGCCTCCTGCACAGCAGTATAGCTCGTGATCAATCGGCCACTGGGTCAGGCATGGCTAATTTCATTTAAATGACATTACAGAGGCAGGATGACAGAGAATATTTGATTCATAAAAATGTCCTGAAGGGGCAGAGAGCACAACTTGTGTGGCATAGAGAACACAGGGATTGCTGCAGCATCACAGGAACACAAACCACGTAATGCAGACAGCAAGGACCAGGGATGCTCATACATGCACGTGCACAGCTACACACATATACACCTCCTCCCCCAGCATGCACAGAAGCAGATTTGGGACTTGCAAGCTGAAGTCCTGTGCAGCCAAAAGTTAGCAGAAATGTTTGTGACAGTTCTACTTTGCAGGCAAAGGCAGAAACCGGGTGCAGATGAATAAATATAGAAAGAAATCAGGCAGGCAAAGCAGGTGCTGGCTTGTAAAACCTTGGCCAGAAAGGCTCCCCAGGAAGTTGAATCTGGTAGTTTTGCAACAGCTCCACAGAAAGACAGAAAAAGAAAAAAGAGAACATGAATGCATATGCATTATTCTATCACCATATATAGTATATACAGACATTTGGTATATACACCCCCAAGTTCTCATACACCACCGTATAGTATATACTATATATGCATTGCGCATCTTTGTTTCCATGTGCCTAGATTTGTACAGCATGTGTATATATTTTTATATATACGTATGTGCATTTCTTGTGTGTGCGTTTGTCATTACCCCCCATCACCTATTCGTGCACGCTGTCACACAACACACTGCTCGACAGAGTGAGTCTAAATCTCAGCACAATAGTCCAGGATCACTTCTAAACACCCACAGGTCCCCTCTGCTGCTGAGCCCTTCCCCGCCAAAGCCTCTGGGTGCAGGCACCACCAGGGAACCACAGTTGGTCTTGTATTTTCCAGTGATCCCACCCTGCCTCCACACTCCATTAGGAGAGGACCTGCAGAGAGCCATGAACAAGGTGCTACTGTCAGAAAAGCCACAAATCCTTGAGAAGTTGCCCCGCACGCCTGTGAAACGTTGGCGTACCAGTTCTCACGCTGCACAGCCTCACTGGTGGGACGAACTCAGAGCAGGGTTTTTGGAGACATGAAAGGCTCCGCTGGAGTCACGACTTTAGGTTTCTTTCCCAACCCTGCAAAGAGAGAGAGATACCCATGTAATGCACGCTGGATGAACCTCCCAACGGCTCATCTCCAAAACTTGCAGTTTAACCCACACAACTTCTGGGAAACGCAGTGTTTTCCTCCCCAGCTTTCTTAGGCAGAAGCCTCCACACTCCCGGACTCCTTTTGGCACCCCCCAAAAGTGAGCATCACCACCTCAAACCAGGCCAATGACCAGCACCAGCTGTCACAGCTTGGTCAACGTTTGCACCTCAAGCCACAGCTCCTTTACCACTCTTAATGCTCCTGAGAAGGACGGGGGGGTAAAAGGAGATATAAAATGAGGCATAAAATGAGAGAACAGGGTGAATTCATTGCTTGTCAATATGAGCTCAGCTAGAGAGCTAGAAGGCATCATTTAATTCTGTTTGAAGCTCATGGGGTTTACCGGTACCACAAGCAGAGCTATACCACCATCCAGTTCACTCCATCCTCCACCTCAGCACAGCCTTCTCTCCGAGGAGCTCTGCGCAATTCCCATTAGCCACTACCTCACTCTTTTCTGCATCTGCAAAGGAGATACAACCCTTTCTTGAAGTGACCGACTCTGTGCTGGTTTTCCCCTCTCCAGAAGACGAATGTAGAGCAGAGGGGGCAGCCAGGCCATACAACCGTCATCTTGCACATGTCATTGCCAGGACACACCGCCTGGTGCATCCCATGGAGACAGGCAGCATCTGAATTGCACAATCCTTCCTGCCCCCACCAGCCCATGGCCGTCATCCTGTCCCAGCCACATCCTGGTCGCCCTGATGGCCCTATCTCTGCTCATGACAAGCACAGGCTTGCCTTGTCATCACCACCCAGCAGAGAAAGCTACTGCTATTTGCTGCTGTAACAGTGGAAATGCTCAGTTCAGGCTTGCACTTGTTGTACCTGTGCTGCTTATGAGGGTGCATGTGAGCCCACAAGCCTACAACCAACATGCAGCAAAATGTAAAAGAGTGCTGATGGCTCACAGTCCAGATCCTTCCTCCCTGTCACCCTGTGGGATGGCTTCCTGCCCCTGCCAGCACTCCTTGTCCCCCACGGCATGCCTGAGGCTACAGCAGCCAGGAGAGAGACAGGGCTCCTGCCTCTCCCAAGCAATGGTAGATCTCTACTGTGCCAACACCGTAAGAGCATGATGAGGCACCTTCCCAGCTCAGTCCCACAGTCCCTGCAGTGGCACCCAGCCTGATTCCCCACAGAGCTGGGCAGGTATAAAAGTCCCCAGGACCCTCTGTACTCCACTCAGGTGTGACAAGGACAAATTCAACTGAAGATCGCAATGGCCTCTCCCACTCACTGCAGGCTTGGGATGAAGATGAGTAACTGCAGGGTTTTATTGCCAGTGAACTCAGCCAAAGAGCAATTTCTCTCCATCCATCAAGGAGGAGACAAGTACAAGCAAATATTATGGTTGTGCATGTTTACTTTTCATTTTAAAATGATGTAGAGTTATATACAATTTAGGTCCTTCCCACAGGCTCCTGGCAAAATGCCTTTCAGTCTTATCTGCAAAGGCAGAAGACAACAACATTCCCCTCTGGTTCCAACACTGTTTCAGTTCAACCCACCACAGCACCTCTGGGAGCTCCAGGTAAGACGGTATTTCTTGGGACACAACCTGTGTTTAAAAAAATCTTGGCTTAGACTTGTCTTTCACCAGGTTTAACTCAAGAAATGTTTACAGGATCAGTTATGGGACTCAGCAGATTTGGCTAGTTGAACCACATTTGCGTGGCTTTACTTTCCACACCAGCTGTCCCCGTCACCTTGTGACTGGGATTCCTGCAGCAAGGTGAGCAGGACCTCACGTGTCCTTCCCAAGCCACCCAGCTGAAGCCTGCTGTGAAACCACCCTCCCCAGCAGCAAGTGGGGCCCAGCATGGTCCCAGAGGGGCAGCAACTCACTGATGCCCAGGCACACCCTCCCTCCTGGCCACACATCCACGGCCGGGCAGGACAGGGACAGCCTGACTGGTCCCACCAATATCCACCTGAGCCAGTCTGTCAAATTCCTCCATTTGTGACCCCATTTCTTTAGCAGAAGGTTACAAAAGTCAATCTGGGTCTTTGAGCGTAGAAATACCCAGAACACATATGTAGAGGACAGACCCAAGGTGCCAGAAGAGCTACACATCTGTTGCATCACAAGCCATCAAGTCATGATGCCACCACCAAATCAGACACGTTCAAGACATGATCCCAACAAGCATTTCTCATTGGGGAACATTTCTTGAGACACCCAAACCCCCAGATCAGCAGAGCTCCTCTCTGCAAAGTCCCTCTTCTCAGCTGCTTGTACACATCCCTCAGCAAGGAGCACCCCCAACAGCCTCGCACCAGAGAGGACTACACAGAGGCTTAGCAAAGCGGTGCTTTAACCAGGCCAGCTCTGCTGGGGAAGCAGGCAAGAGATACAGATCTTGAGAGACAACAAGTCCCAAAAAGGGGTCTGCCCCTTGCAGCCATGCTTATTCTCGCTTTAGCTCAGGTAGGGAAAGACAAACAAGTGCACAGTACAGACATAACCAAATCGCTACCATCAATTCCAGCACAAGTCTTTCCCCCACTGAAGTCCTGAGAAAAATATATGCAAAGACTGTCCCTAAAGAGCCACCTCTGAGTTTCATACAACCCCCAACAACCTTTATGGGGAACATCCAGGTGTTTTCACAACAGAAATAGTAACAACAGGCAGGCTTTCAGCTCAACCAGAACTGAGGTCCTCCTAAGATCACAGCCACCACAACAGTTGCTCAGTGGTCTGTGCACAGCTAATTCTGATTTTCATCTTGCAACAAGAAATCCCAGCTTTCTATCACAGTCCTGCAAGAGATAACAGCAGGGAAGTCTCTTTAGTAACACAGCTTTACACTGTCAAGTTCCTATCTGACCTAACTTAGTATGACTCCTGTGCCTCCAGATCACCAGCTACAGTAGCCGAGACTTTGGAGTCTGTATACACCTATGTGTGCACATCTGCATCTTCACTTTTATGCTTAGCACAATACAGACCACTTATTTAATGCACCATTTCAATAGGCAATTTATTATTTCAAAGTAAGTTAAAGCAAATGCCCAAACAGCAGGAATAGGCTATCGCAGTTAAAGCACTAAGAGTTTCTGAACAAACTACTGGAATATGAATTTACCAAAAGAGCACATCTTTCACGTAAGATTGTTTTCTTCATTTTTTTCTTCCAACTAGTTAAATTTATGGTACAGCTCATAAAAAGCTAAGAAAGTGATTAAAAGTTAAAAAAGCCATCCCAAGCTGAAAGGAAATTTTCCTTTCACCTTATTAAGGTGAGAGGCTGAGATCTACAAACTCTAAGATCCTTAAAGATGTGATGATCAGAAACAGTCCGTTCACTCACTACCTGATAATACTGATGCTGTATTATCAACAGTAAGAAATCAACATTTCTCAAGAAGAAAAAAAGAAACAGAAATTTAACACACAAGTAGAGTATGGAAAGCAAGGTTTCCTGTTTGCAGATTTAAATCTAAAAGCAGTAGTTTACAATGCCTGAATTTACATATCAGTCCTCTGGTATGGCTTCAATTTTCTTATATTGTTCAGATTTTTCATAAATGGACAGTTTAAAACCTCTGCAAGAAGTCCAAGTTTCAGAGAAGTACAGTGAGCACTTTCACAAAAACAGGTGTCCCTAGCATAACTTTACAGTGGTCACTTGGAAATTGAAGTAACCAGATTTCCCATTCCCTTTTAAAGAAAACCTTACCTGTGAAAATAACTTCAGCAATGCTAATTACGCTTCTCGCCTAACAGCCTGGCTGAACGGCGTCTGTTTTTCTGACTGCTCAAAAGTTGCATTCACTTTTAAATCTCCTTCACACTTGAAAGTTTTACCGATATTCAGACCTTAGGTTTAATTATTTTTTTTTAAATCAGTATGGCTAGACTTGTAGAAGCTGAAGCGCAAATACCCGTTAAAATGGGATAAAGCAGCCTCGCGCTTGGATCCTTTGTTCCCATTCCTTCATGGAGCAGATGGCTCAGCCTGACCACCACAAGGAAAATTGTCCTTTTAACTGTTCCAGTCATCAATTTTTAAGTGCAGACAAGGTCCCAGCGAGTCAGCCATCAGCACGAACTGACACGGGTCCCCCCCATATGATTGGCAGGTGCACGTATGGGTCCCCAGACGACAACCCCATTCAATCTGACCTTTTCATTTTAAATGAAAAACACTTAAAAGCCTGTCCCATTCTGACATATGTATTTTTACATCTTTCCCACGCTGTGCCAATATATTTGTTATTTGCTGGCCAAAGTCCCCAAACTCAGAAATCTCACGTTATCTTCTCCGCCATGGGAGCCCTGCTCCTGAGCCATACTGGCCACTGCCAGCACCAAGGGAGCTGTCTGAGGTCTCCACGTCCTCACACAGCAGCAAATCAGACCCCTTCCATGCAAACCTCAGTGCAGAGTCCAACCCTGACTTAAAATTCAGCTTATCTGTGTGGGTAGCTTTACACTTGAACACAGCCACCCAGATACACGGGCTGATCTTGATATGCCGGGACAGTGATGCCTGCAGGATCCAGCCCTGACTAACAGCTTTCAGTGTTTGCTTCTGTGCTTCTCGGGTTTCATTTATTAAACTGCTCAGTTCAAAAGTATGCTGCTGAAGTTATCTAATAAAAAGATCACGCAAGATAACAAAAGCTAGAGACGCATTTCCTCCACTCTGCTGCCAGCAGCGGCACCTGCTCAGAGAGTCATCAATACAAACAGCAACAGCTAACACACCGGGCTGCTGCCATTTGAGAGGCCAGATCCTGTGTTGGTGTAAAGCAGCGACTATGCGAATGGAGAGTTTCGATATGCAAGGAAGCACACACCCCTGCTTTATCATACTCAGCACAGAGGCATTTTTAAATCTGCCACAACCCCATGTGTCAAAATTGGCCGTAATGGGAGTTATCACTTCCGAACTCCTGGTCCAGCCATCACGCTGGAGGAAGGCTGATGCCGGCCACAGCATGGACCGTCAGCTCCAATTGGAAAAACTGGCTCCCATAAAAGAGCAAACTGGCCAGCAGGCCCTGCACGCTGCAGGGCGCAGAGCCTGGCATTAAAGCATTGCCCCATGGGAGCCCCAGGGTCCTGCAGCCAGTGGCATACCTGGCTTCAAGGCCAGGGGACTCATTTTTGTCTTTGCTGTCACACTCAATTTTCAGGTTTGTCCTGGGGTTCATAAAATGAGACTAAAACGAGAGGGGGGAAAAAAGGAGCAGGAGAGTAGGGGGAAGAAGGAGGAGAGAGTGCTACAGCAGCATGGCAGCACCAAGGGGATGAGATCCAGCTTTCCCAGATGGAGACTGCTGTATTATAACAAACAAAAAAACTATTTGGGGCAGGACAGATTTAATCAGTGGCCAAGGAAGCTGCAAGACAGCCCCACCTACAGCACCCCGACAGCTGGAAGCCACTGCACTGGCTCTCAGCCAGAGCCACTGGGCAGTGGGGTTGAGGACCAACCCATCAGCAGGACCAGCCATGTTGCACCCCTGTTACTTTAAACACATGAGGACAGCTAGAAAAGAAGGGTGGCTAAGGAACAAGAGGAATCAGCACGTCTATGACAGAAAGCCTGCGGGTCCCATGCTGAAGCAACCTTTCAGCAGCTCTCCATCGCTGCCAGCAGCGCTGCCTGTGATTTACGTGTCTGTAATTGACACCAGGATTGGACCCTGTATTTTCAAGCATGGACTACTGGCCTCCTGCTGTTTGCACTCCCTCAGTCTACTGGAAGCGGAAGATTTTCAAAACAGCCTCATTGATTTTTTTTCTTTTTTTTTTTTGTTTCTTTTTTTCCTTTTTCCCCCACCGTTTGCTGTCTGCATTTCACTAAGCCTTGTCAGAGAGACCTCGAGCAAGAGGGGGACAATTTCACTTTCTCACTCAAATGCACCCCAGCTTCTTGATCAAAGAAGGATAATTGATTTCGCTTCCAAGTTCTCTTGCAGTATCAGAGCACCACAGAGCCTGGGTTTCAAATAAAGGATAATGGTTTGCAATTCAAAACCAAAAATGTCATTTCCCCCCTGCCACCTGAGGAATGGCCATCCTCACCAGGCAGCACTGGCAGAACACTGCCCTAACACACGTCTTAAGATCCCTGGTCAAGAAAAACAGACCAACAGTGACCAAGAGCACACAGGAGCAGAGAAGTGCTGTGCCCCAAGGCACGGGGGTCAGGAAGGCACCCAGCTCTCCCCACTCCCAGCCCAGGGTCTTGAGCAGTCCATCTTTAGGTTGAAATCTCCTAGGGCAGAGATGGCATTTTTGTGCATGTTTGTTCATGTCTAAGGGTTTTATTATGAAGTTTTATTATAAAGGATGATGTTCCTTTAACCATTTTGGTTTTAAATGGCCAAAATTTGAAGGCAAAGGTCACGTTCTCCCAGGCTTGCTCAGGTGCCACCACAACAGAACCCTTGGCAACATGGGCAGGTGCTCTTAAAACCATTTGTAAATGAAACTTTTAAAAACTTAGAGCCTACATGACCAGAAGCCTTTCTGTTCAAGGCTTCTGTTTTACCCAGTTTCAGCCAGATCTCTTGAAAATAGCAACAAATGCCTGGCAGCCAACTGGATTCCCCACTCCCATGCCCACTTGGTCAGGCTAGGTATTTCTGAAAGTGCTACAATCCACCGTGATGTTTAAAAAAGCAAAATCAGCCAGGACCAGTAAATCTCTCTGGTTTAGAAACGTCTGTCCCCTCCTTCTCCCTATCTCCAAGGATGACCGAGCCATTAGCTATCTTCTTTCATTTTTATACCTTGATAGCAAACTGCCCCAATTTCAGCCTTGGAACAAATACCTTCAGATGGGATTATCAACAAGGGGCCTTGAATACCTGTATTTAAAAAAAAAAAAAAAAAAAAAAAGTTTCTCAGTGCAGTTGCTCATCTTTCAAAACAGCTGGATCAAGAGGCCAAGGAAACATATTCCTTCAAAACCAGGAAAAGCCCTGATGGGGCAGAGAGGCCTAAGTTAATGTGGAAGTGTGGCAGTCAGCCAGCAGAGAGTGGAGCGGCCTCGCCACCAACGGCTTTTCATGAAAATATTTTTGTTTTCAACAAATGTTGTTAGCATCACAAACAGAAGAATTAAAAAAAAAAAAAACCCACCCTGAACTTTTTTTCTTTTATAAAACAAGAACCAAGTTGCAAGCTGATGCTTCCCACAGAAAACTCCATTTTGAGAAAGGAACCATTTATACCAAATACAGGTAAAAAATCTGGAGCGATTCTGACAAGCCCTAATAACCACTCTTACTACATTTCAAAACTAGGAGGACCACAGATGCCTGTGGATGCATCCGCCTCCTGAACAAGAACGTACCATTACTTCCATCACAGATGGAGACTGAGACATACAGAAAATACATTAAAAAGCTGGTCTAGTTCCTAAATTACCCCAGCTTCAGCTGGAAGCCAGGCTCCTCAATGAAAAATAGCAGAGACAGGGTTTCAGGCCATGCTTTACACTTTTCCTCCCTGTGAGAGGGAAACTGGCCTGCCACCGCACAGCCCCTGCTCCCAGGCTGGGACGGGGAGGGATGACGCAAGGGTGCTCTGTGCTGCCCCTCGCTCCGCTGAGCCACCAGACCTTCACTGCGGACAGAGCCGCTGCCCCTCTTCTCCCCCAAAGGATACCTGAACATCACTGTTACCACCCCTGGGGCGCGCAAGCCTCAGCCCGGCACTAATAACTAAAATAAGGGGGCAGAGGGGGTCTCCAGCAGACACAGCAGCACAACAACGGGAAGGAAAGGCAACCCTAATCCCCTGGCTCAGCAGACACGCAGCCCCACAGCATAGCTGTCAAATGCCCATCTATCTCAGCAAAACGAACTAATCTGCCTGCAGGACCACGCTTCCTTTACATGTCACGGAGGGACTTTCTCCCCTCGCCCAGCAGGGGTGGGGATAGGGGACACAAGCATGCAGCCATCATGCCGTTTGCCCAGCAGCCAGCCCTATACATGCTCCCATCCCCCCAGCTGGGGCTCAGGCTCAAGCAAAGGGAAGGCAGCAGAGCTTGGATATTCCTCCATCACCTTGTGCAGGAGACCTAGCCATGCAGGCTTCCACATGAGTTCTGCGGATTATCCTCCCCCCAAAGCAGCCTGTAGTTGCCTGTAAAAGGGGACTGTGATTTATCACATAACTTCTTTCAGCACAGTAAGTGCAAGTATTGTCACATCTTTCCTCTCCTTAAAAATTAAGGATAGCAAGTCTTTAGCCCCTGTGTGCCATTTTACCTTGACCCGGAAAAGTACAGACACTGGACTTGCACTGCATTTCCTTTATTTTTTTGCCTAGTACCAACAGTGACTATTACACTGCACCCCTGGACCCATACAATTTGGTTCACTTTGACTGTGCTCCTGTTTCTCAATGGAAAGAAAGAGGCTTTTGGTTTGCAGAACAGCAAAGTTAACAATTGAACATCCTCAACAACCTTACTGGACCTCACCAGTACTCACAGGGAGAGATCACGTTTCTTCCCGTGTACCTGATGGCTTCTCAGCACAGAGTTTTCTTGGCTACTAATGCTCTGTATTCTTTCCAAGAGTTTGCCACACTATATCCTCTAGCCTGCTGCACCCGAGCGCTGTATTTTGGAAGAGTACATGCCTATTTGTTTAAAACATTAGCTACAGCGTGTCAGTGCAACATCACACCGAAGGCAAGAAACATTTGAGACCGAGAAAGGTCTCTTCAACCTTCTTCCACCTTGCTGGTGTGATTCACAGGAGCACCTAACAGCATAACACAACCATCATACCTGTCCTCGCCTACTCCTACCCTACTACACTGAGCTTCTCAGTGGGAATTTTGTCACCAGCCCTGAAGCCAGCATTTATGTTATCAAGTCAAGTGTTTTTATTTTTTTACTTAATGATGGGGAAAAACAGAAAGGAACTGGTGAAGCTTTTGGAGACAAAGATCTCTCCAGGATGTGCCAGCTGATATTTTCAAAGACTGACTTGGCACAACATCAAGGAAGCCAGCATCCAACATGCAAAGCAAGCAAGACCAGCTCCATGCCAGCCATCAGCCAGGCTCAAGGAACGTTAGTGACTGCAGTGAGGAAGAAGGAAGGAGAGGAGGAAAGAGAAAGACAGACTATTACAGCACCTGTCACAAGAGGTACAGCCACATGCCTAGTCACCACCACCTAAGAAGGAAACACAGAGAATAAAATGAGGGGGGACCTCTGTGAGCAGCCGCAACCTCGCAGACAGCAGTGGCCATGCACAAGTCAGCACTCGCCAAAACTGACCACACAGCAGTACATGAGATAACCACACTTGGCCTTCAGCCTAGAAACAGGAGACACACGTGGGAGGCTGTGTGGGAAATACTGGCAAGTGAAGACTGTGTCCTATCAAGCCTGCAAATCCACACGTTGCACACAGAGGCTCGCAGCAACCTCGCATAAGCCATTCACCCGTAGCTACCGTATATTCAGTTACAACCCCCAGAAACACAGCTGACTTGATCACCAGGCCTTTATCAGCATTCAGAGACCAGAGAAGGTCAAGAGAGCCATCATCCAGGAACAGAGGACAAGCACAGTGAACTCAATGGGAACTTGACAGGCCAAGAATGACTGCAGTCACAGAGGACCAAGGAGAGCTTGCTCATGTTGCCCTCTTTTTTCTGAGGCTCTCAAAGACGAAAAAACCTCTGACCTTTGATTAAACCACGCTACTCGCAGAAGAGGGGGCAGCTTAGAGGCTTGGGGACTCAATAAGAAACGATTTATCTCAAGGTCATGGGTTCATACCCTCTTCAAGTTCTTTTTTCTTAGTCAATTAAAACAGTGGACTTGATCTGCATTAAAAAAAAACCTGTTACTAAGGGCACAACCAGATACTGCTTTGTGAAACAGGCAGATTAAGAACACACAGCCCTTTTGCTGCTCCCTTCAAGCCCCGTAGTTGAGCACAGCAACTTGTGGAACACTCATTGCGCAAAGCGAACACAACCTGCTTTCACACACAGGGTAACAAAGCAAAGGAAGAGATAGCAGGCAAACAGGCATGGTTGCTATCACCAACCTCCAACAGGAGGTTAGGCACATCCCCGTAAGAAGCACTATGGATGGAGGTGATCCTGCCCCAGCCTCTGAGCCTGATCCTGGGAGACTTCTGCCTGTCCCTGCATCACTGCTCTGAGAGGAGGTACACTGACCGCTGCCCAGACAGCTATTCCTCTTACACCAGCTGGTGCTCAGTGGCCAAAATCCCACCATGAATGGTGGGGATAAGTAGCAAGACTGGAGATGTGCTTCTGCCTTTGCATGCACAGAGCAAACAGCATCCACGGGTTCCAGCCCTTTCTGCCAGGGAGCCTGACCACTTTGGACTGGACATCTTCCAGCCCTCAACCCAGTGATGACATTGGACAGCCCCTCCGATTTGCACTGAAGGAGCACAAACATTTTTGTGGACACTTAGGACCAACTGAAGGGAGGAGACCCTCTGTCCTCCTCCTGCTGCAGGCCCAGCCCCAATGGTGACAGAAACGTGACAAACGCAGAGGTCGAGCAAAGGAGGAGGAGAGAGGACACCTTCGACTACATCACCAGGCCCAGAACAATGCGTGAATCTATGTTAATGTGCATCTGAAACCAACCTATCGAGGAACTCCAGCTGTTGCATTCAGGGTTCCTGGTAGTGAGCACAGACATAGTCAAAACCTTTTTTGTTGTTGTTGGATTTTAGCCCATAAAACGTCAAGATAAAAACATGCTCCTGTACACAGGGTGTCACCTTTACTGGCTTCCCACCAAGAAAACACATCCTCCCCCCCAAATGCAACTATTCGTTTTCATGAAATTTTTCATAACTCTGTGCTTTTCCTGTATTTACCCTGCTGTCCAAAAGCAGAAAAAATGATTCAAGCACAAACTCCCGTGCACCAGGATGGAGCTGCTGGCCCTGATGGGGCCCTCCCATGTATCATGGCCAATGCAAGGGTAATGGGGCAAAACGGAGGGGTTTGGAAACAAATGGGAAGCAAGCAGAGTTTTCTTCCATTCAAAGATGAAAATTATTTTGGAGAGGACCACGTATCCTTCTGGCTTTTAATTAGTGGAAAATCAAGTCAAACTCGGTTCATATCAGTGAGAAACTATTAGGGGCTATGGATCTGCAGCCAAGGAAAACAAATCTGTACCAGTCCTTCACCCTCAGAATAACTTCTGATTGTCAAGCACAGTTACCAGGGGAATGAATAGCTTCTCCTGCAAGCTCCTCACTCAATTAAACTAATGCAGACAAAAAGGCCAGGCAGCAACAGCCAGCAGCACGGGACGAGTTAGATGCATGCACTTGGCGCACACAGAGCAACCGCAGGAGGTTCAGAGTGATGAGGGAGAGGAGGAGCCGTCCACAGCCTCCGTCATCACAGAAGACACCCAAGACTTCTTCTTGAGATGCTGAATGGCAAGAACTGGCGGGGTCTGTGCCCTGAGGAGACTTCAGGAAGCTTTGACTGAGAAGTTAGAAGCACACCCTGGTATCCCGAGCTGTCATCCATATTTAACCAAGACACATAAAGATGCAAGTGAGGAAACACCTCAGAAAAGTCCTTGTTTTATTAGTAAACCAGAACTATCACTACCACTACTACCACTAGTAGTGACTAGTGACAGTGACTACCACTGTCACCCTCTCCACTCAGCAGCCTTATAATTATAACTCTGCCTGAAAATCAGAACAGTCATCAAGCCAAAGCACAAAATAGAGGCCAGAAGAAACAAGTACAATCCTCAGCCCTGCTTGAGCAAGAAAGCCAAGTGTCTAAAGCATCCCAATCATCTTTCAAAGCACCAAGGAAGAAAAAAAAAGATGCAGCAGGAGCTAATTTTTGTTCCTAGTTGCTCTTTGCAGACCAACCATTGGGGCATTAATGATCCATATGAAGAGGATCAATTCCTGGTTTTCCCCCTTGCACAGCTGAATTGCATTAAGAGGATGAATATGGGACCTTGGAGTGATATATAGAAGCCTTTCTTACTCTTTACTCCTCTGTGATGTGCTACAGCTTCATTTTCTTTTTGGAAAATTAGCCAGATAGCCTTTTTTAGGGGAAAGCAAGGCATCAGGCAACTTCTGGCCCACGCAACACTAAGCAAGCTTCTCCTGATAAAAAAGGCTGCAAGACATTCATTATCCGAGATCTCCAAATACTCCATGCAGGAAAAGTTATTCCAGTGGAGTTCCCTGTTTCTCAGTGTGTTATCTCTGGCAGCTGGCTGGGGCTGCACTTCATGGTGGGATGGAGCAGGAACAGCCAGGACATGAATCGCAAACTGCAGAGTCCAGAGACAAGTCCAGAATAAACTGTTGCTTCAGCAACACATATCCATATAACCTGCTTGACCTCAGAGGCATCACGGAGCTTGCAACTAAATGTTCACATCTGGGGAAAAAGAGGGAGGCAAGCAAAGGATTCAGGCCAGCCAGGAGCATCATGCCTTCATGCACCACCGATAAGGAGGTGGGCACATCAGCATACGGACAAAGGCAGGCAGCAAGCAAAACCCAAAGCCCTCTCCTTTCAGCTGGATTTTAATAAAGTGTGAGTGCGTAAACATAAAGCTAAATCCCACTCCCCCTCAAAAACTAAAGTTGTGTCTTTGATTTCAACGGAAACACAGCTTGGCCCTTGCATAGCTGAAGGCAGGGAAAGCCGCTGTGGTCAGACCAGCCCAGTGTAGCAGCAGCAGGTGCTCAAAGCTGAACCCACACAGCCATGAACATGCCCCAGCTTAGATTGGCTCTTCCAGCAGGTGTTACTTGAATCCTGGGCATCTCTCTAGCAAAGTGCAATGACATTTAACTTCCTTGTGGGTTCAGGAGGCTGCCAAACATCTGTTGGGATTAGTTGGTTCATGTTTGTAAAGTGCACACAAATGCTATCATAAGGAAGGGGCTGACCTATTTATGGATGTGAATGCTGGACCAAGATCCAAACCCATATACTGTATTTGTACATATAGCTGTATCTCCCCTGCCAGATTTACTGTGTGAAGCTGGAATGGAGGCATGAGGTGTCACCTATAGTTTACAGCCCACTTTTGGTCACTGCTAATTTAAGTGAGTCATACTGCTCCCCTCCTCCACTTTACTCCATCCAATTCCACAACTGAACTTTGTTAACAAGTAGGCTACCATGGCTCTACCAGGACCCCCCAAATGCCATATGGGTTGCCCTCTGCAGGAGAAAACCACCTTTCCTCAAGCCTCCATCCCACTCCCTGGAGCCCCACCAGGGCTGCAGATCACAGACTCTCAGCCCACAGATCAGCAGGCCCCCAGAGGCCAAGCTGCAGCAGATCAGACACCCAAATTCTTTGTGGCAAGTTTCACATTTCTCTTGGGTGTCCCTCCCTCCCACACAGGCCTCCTGTGAGTAAGGGCTGAGGAATTAGACAGCAAGCCTGCACAGCTCAGAAACCACAGTGATAAACAGCCATGAGGGAGATGAACTCCCCAGGAAGGACGGGGAAGAGCCCAAGTAAGTTTCAGATGGAACTGAGCACATTTGTTAAAGGGATTATAGGTGGCAATGGCTTGCGATGGCAGGGCCACAGGAGCCGTACGTTCCCATGACTCAGATTTGCTTTGCACCAAGTTGCAAGTCCTAGACATACAGCTTTGCTCTGCCAGAAGCTACTGTTCCCCTTTCCTCTGTAGGCACATTTTAATACTTATCAGGTCTCCATCTTAGTCACATTCTGCTAACACACGTTTTACATCCTTTTTATCTTCCCTCATAATCAGTCTCTATGTCCCCAAGTCAATCACTCTGCCCTTCCCTTGCCATTCTCCACTTTATCTTCGCCTGCCAGGGCAGGAGCCCTTAAGACCCAGATGCTGCTCCACGGGTGCAGCCTGTGCTCTCTGCTCAGGTTCACAGGACTTCCAACACGCACAGTTTGGCAGACTCCCTACTCTCCTTTGGGTAGCGTAACAAGCAGCGTGCTCAGCCCCAGATGCTACAGGTCAAACTTAGAGATATAGACAACATAAGAAGACATTGTCCATGGGATATGGAAGCAAAACCAAAGAGAAGGACGAACCGGAGCCCTAGAACATACCAATAACATACCCAGAATTACTAACGTCTTTCATTAGATGGATAGGCCTTGTCTTATTCTGGAGATAAAGAGCATCTGAAATCACTTCTATTACATGTCAGGTAGAATGTGCACAACTAAAACATGCAGAAAATATTCCCATCCTAGCAGGTGCATCTACCAAGACAGCTGGAACTAAACCAGATGATTCAATGTGGGTCTTTCTGATAATACACAGCTACCTTTGTACATTCAGTTCCACCCATGAAATTGGGCACACCCTTAATCAGGTACGAATCAAATCATCTGAGACATGAGACGTTTATCAAGAACTGCTGCAAAAAAACAGTAAGGTTGCTTGTGCCTCACTGCACTTCACCTGGAAGGGATGGGGAGCAGCTGACGCAGGCAGACAGCCGCCCTGAACACAACAAAGCTGGAGCAGATCACTTTTGCTAGGACTTCTTGCACATGACAGCATGACCCAAGACCTAAAACACCACCTCAGGCATGCAAATGCATACAGACAAGAGGCTTGAGCTATGGCATCCAGGGAACTCCAGCAGGCAAGGAACCAGAGTGCTGGAGGTATGGGTATGACACCCTGGTGAGTGGCCTGACCCCAGACAAAATGGGGCACTACCAGCACAGATGATCATTGTGACCCTCTGGAGCATGAGTCCTCTTTTTTTCACCCCAGGGTACATCGCAGCAAGGCAATACACCAGGCCGTGCAAAGGCAAGGTGATGCCAACCCATCTGCCCTGCATCCTCAGAGGAAATTATACCCACCTGTAAAAACAGTGACCACAACACGCTGCCCATCGGTCATGTACGCAGTGAGGGGATGGGAGGTAACTTAATGCAGAATAACTTGCAAATGAACCTACAGGGATCCTTGCGTGTAGTAAAGCAACGAGCTCTGCCCTCCTAGCTCATTCTTCCGCCACGAGACGCAGTCCTTAAAATTTCTCCACTGACTTCCCCAGCCTCCACACGCCCCAAGTTCACAGCTCTCCCACACAGCAGAGCAAAACATGCCATGCCAAGCCATGGAAGGAGAGGCACAGGCACTCTGTAAGCTGCCATACCATCCTCTCACCCAGACGCTTTGAGTACCTGGGTGGGCAGAGTGCCTTGGAGAGAGACGCTCATTTGTATTGTTTTAAGTTCACCCGCTGCTCTGGCCTCATTCCCACATCTCGTATACCAAGGGAGACACTTGAAGAGGCATTATGTGCCAAGAACGCCGCACTCATCCCCGCAGCAACTTGGAGGTCCAAGGCATTATTCCGAACTCCCAAAATATGCTTCTGCCCCACGATTTGTCGCTTAATGCCACTGTTAGAGGCTTGCAACTTGCCGGCTTCACTCACAATATGACCTCCTGCACTCTATCACACTGACTCTTCATTGCAGCGAGGCTATGGCCGTTCTGCATGCTACAGCCCCATTTCAGAAGAAAAGAAGCCAGACATCTCCCCAGATAACTTTAACCTTTTTGCCCCTTGTTTCTTCTCCACCTGTCTGCCTTGGGAGAAAATTAGGATTAGGGTACAGGACAGTGCTTAAACACTTGCTTATCTTTAGGCACACAAGTAGCTGCAGAGAGTTCAGCTGGATTACTCATACACTTGAATTTCAGACTTACTATGCAGAAAGGCTCACCAAGCCCTCCTTAAATGGCAAAGATGCAATGCTGTGTTTTCCAAGCTCAATTCTGTGAATCCCGAGGAACCCAAGAAAGAAATGGATTCTCTAAAAAACCACTGAAGTGGAACTGTGCTAGGGAAGGCATACTTTTCATTCTCCCAAAAAACAGCCTGCAGGATCAGAAGTGACAGAGAAGAACCACAACACTAAAGGAAGCTTAAACTACCCTAAAAAATGGCACTCTGACTGTACACAGGAAAACAAGCCACCAAGTGTCCAGCTGATGATGTGAAGTGGTGCATTACCCATATTCTACTCCTTGAAATATGTTTTGTACGTAAATACCACCTGGACCTTAACTATTTTTGTGGTTCATTTCTGGACCTCCCCATCATCACATTTCAGATTCAACAGCATTAAACTGCCCTGGTGTCTAAATGCCGGAGGCAAAGACCAGCTTCCATACTAAGCTATGCATTTCAATATGCACACAAGATAACTACAGGCCTTGCCCCCCAGTCAAGGATGATGATGATGATAATGCATAAGAGGCAGGTAAAAGCAGAAAAGATGGGGGAGATGGACTGTAAAGATAGGCATAACTGCAATAAGCAGTTCAGAGTAATCTCCAGAGTTAGGTGGAAAGGATGCTAACTTTGGTCTGTAATTACAAACAATTCTTTCCAACCATTTCTCTGTTTGATTATAAGTTATGACTGCAAACTAAAGAGAACAACCCTGGTCTAAACTGGCTTTTTTGTCCTGGATTTCAGTGTCAGGGAAGACGCGAGACTCCCAACCTCACTACACTACAAGCCTCAGTGTCCCATCAGTAAAATGGCAAGAATAATTCTCCTTCACCTCAGGAAGGCACTGCAAAAATAGTCCCCTCAACTTGCAAAGCGCTCCAATGGAAGACCAAAGAGCACTCCAGAACAGCACAAAAGGAAATTAATAATTCTGCATTCAGTCCTGATTTTGAATAGTATGTAGTAAATAAGGCTTGGGGCCACACACTGAAAAAAAAGAAAAGAAAATGAACAGCTGCTCATTAAGTATCACCTTCCACTCTGGGCACAAAGAGTAGGTGCTCTGGCAATTAAGCGGCTATATCATAATGCCTGCTTGCAGGGGAGGCCAAATTAAGGTTTCATCAACAACCCTCATTCTGGCATTTTGTAACTTTGGAGCACTTGGACTTTGCAACTTTAACACCATTCCTTTAACCAAGCGCATTGCTTGTAATTAACTACAGGACGGCCACGTGGCTGCCGCAGTCACTATCTGTTTCTCTTGGGAAATCCAGATTAAAGGCTCGCCTTGGACACAGTAATAGCTTAAGGTATCTCTCAAGATTTGCCCAAACCCATGAAAAGCAAATCAAGTCTCTACCTCAAGAGATGACATGTATTAAATTCAAGCCAGCTGATCTCCCTTCAGGGCTGAGCTGAAGCAGGAACACCGCTGGCACCCGGGCGAGTGAGGCAGGGGAGATGCAGCAGCTGGAGTTACAACCACTGATCAGCTGCTAATCCAATCACTCTACCAACCCAGTTGCTTTGTGCCACACACTGGCTGAGAGACTCCTCGCTTTCATTCAAGCTTGTCTCATTAAGTGCAGTAATTCCAGTCTGTTAAGGTGAGGTAATAAACTGCTGAAACAGGGAGAGCTCCTTAGGGTACGTGCACACAGCACATCAAAGATGCACATGCACGTTACTGAGATATAAACCTCTGCAGTTGGAATAGAACGAACACAGCAACTGCAGCAGGACAGCCTGCAAGTCACCTGTGAAGCACCCCAAGGTTCTCTTCAAAAAAAAGAAAAGAAAAGAAAAAAAACACCATCAAAAAACCTCCCAAAAAAACAACCCAAACCAAAACCCTTAACAACCTGAGTTTCATGCACCCAGCCACATTGCTGAAAAAAACCTAGAGGAGATATTTTACATTTGTTCTGTTATGCTTAACTAAGGCTTGGAGCTGGACCACTTTTAGCCCATCACACAGTGCATCCCTGCCCACCCCCACTGGGCTCCACAGCCCCTTCTTCAAGGTCTGTCAGCCTCTTCCACCCTGCCTGCCTTCACCCAGCTGGCCAGGCTGGTCCCACAATAAAACAGCTGGGTCCTGGCTCCTCAGCAGCATTACGGCCCCCAGCTGCGCAGCCCTGGCAGAGGCCCGCCAGCTTGGAGGAGAGATCAGGAACAGAGGGAGAAGAGGAGGTGACTGCAGCTCCCCATAATGAGATCCACTGCCTTAAAAAAACAGGGGCGAGGGCAGTTACAAACTGATGCATAAGAGAGACCTGACTGTGTAATTTGGAGCTAACAGGGTAGTTTACTGAATGTTAATTAAATCCTCAGTGCCTGTTACCAACTGTGGAGATCAACTTATTTTTAAATTAAATAAGCAATAAATGCTTAGATGAACTTCTATTAAATTTCACCCAGTGAATGAAGTATGTGGGGCTTTTAATAGACATTAAACAAGATAGTTACGGCAAGTTAGTTGATATTTTATTACCTAAAGATAATGGCCATATTAAATCTCAACTAACTATTGCACTGGCGGCACAATCATCCAAGACTTGGCGGAAGTTTGCCTGCCTTGAAGCATCACTGGGCAGCAGTAGCAGGGGAGGAAGGCAGCCAAGTGTTGAATGGCACCTACTTAGAGGATGCTCAAGTGTATAAGCCTACTTAAACACAAAATGGGATCCCCCCAGCCAGATCTAGAAACCCCAAAGAGGGCTGACAGGGGCCCTTACACAGAAACAAAGCTGGCAAAAATCAGAGACTCTCAAACCTCCCAACCCCCCCAAACCAAACAAAGCAATTTATGGGGTTACTGAAGAATCACTATTACAAGGTTCCCTTATGGCATCAAGGGCAACAGAAAACATCCTCACTAACAGCCTGCAACGCTCAAAAGCTTGTCTCTTTTTCTACGAAAAGGTTACTAGCAGCCCACAATTCCACCGATACTTGTTTTCCTTTCCTGAGTATATTGCGATAGTTCGGGAGTGCTTCTGAGTGACTCACATGTGTGTCACTGTCACCCACAGATCCCAGCAACAGATAATGACAGTCTAAAATGGCAGAAACTTGCTGACAGTGACTTAAAAAATTATCATTTTCATGCCAGCTCTTGCGCTTGCTCAGAACGTGATCGAAACCAGCTCTTTGAGATGAAAGCAGAATCTCCACCGAGGTGTCTCTACCAGTAACCTTAATCACAACGATTAAGTGAGGGTAGCAAGTTTATTTTTCACGTCTGGATTGGAAACATCACGAGCCCTACCTGCCCTACCATGCCCAGAAGCAGGAAGAACGGAAAGAGCCAGGCCCTGCACCCCGCTAACCCCTGCTTCTTGGGCAGGCACAAGCTTTCAAAAAGCTTTTAAACTTTGTGGGGTTTTTGGTCTGTGGTTTTCGGTTTGATTTGTTGCTTTCTTTTCTCTGTTTGTTTCTATTTTACAAAACAAAAAGCTCCCTAAATTAAAAAAAGGAAAACACAGAACTGTTCAGACTTTACCGATGCTCTCCTGCAGCATCCCAACGCACACGCGAAAGCCAATCGCAACACCTTCCCGCCAATCCCTCCTCTGGAATGATTGTTCGTAAAGTTATTTCAAGTCCCGTATTTTCCTACATATAACCCACACTCTTTAAAGGTATTGTTCCTTACAAATCCGTCCCTCAGATAACCCACATCCTTAGATAAGCTATGGTTTCCGTCTCCTCCGCTCCTGCCTGCTTTTGAAGCGTGGCTGCAGTTCCAGTAAGCTCTCTAGCTTTTAGCAGAATTACCCTGCTACGAGAGCGAGAGCAAAGGGAGGTGATGAAGCTACCGGGGTAAAAAAGCAGGCTGTGGAGGACCGAAAGCAGGCAAGAGCCCCGCTGCTTCGCTCACACATACACATAGCAAACACAGACGCTGAATCCCAGACTCCGGGCAGGTCACATAGACTTGGTATTCATCTTGCTTCCATGAAGGCTTCTCTCCATCAAAAAAATGACATACCTAAAAATCACAGATGTACCTAAAGGAAATGCATATTTCTTCGTCATCCCAATGCCATTTAAAACCTCCCCATGCATCCACAGGGACTTCCCTCCATCTGAAGGGACTACCAGGGCTGCCACAGACTGCACCGGGAAAAACATGGACGACCAGCCGGAGGTGGAACCCGGCGTGGTCCAGGGCCATCCAGAGTAGAGGGTGCGAGTGCTGCCCAGACCACTTCAGGGCTGGAATAGTTTACTAGGAGAAAGGCAGAGCAGTGTGGGTCAGGCTTTCAGACACTTGACAAGGAAAAAAATGCCACCAAGGATGCATTGTTCACACAACCGTGATGGGCAAAGGAATAGAGAAACCACTGCAGCACCCTGAGGGTACATGTTTCCACAGACGCACGGAAACTGTCTTTTTACAATTTGTCATCCACCCAAGCTACCGCTTTTCTCCAGCCACAGTCAGCAAGAGATGTTTCAGAGAAACCTGGACGGAACAGTCTCTTCTTTCCAATTAGATGTTTACAATGTAAGAGGCACCACCATTAGCTGGTGTAACTCTGAATGTACCTGACGTTCATACAACCATCCCATCTGCCTTCCAGACACAGCTAAATTCTTGTCCTCAGCAATGTTCTGCATGATAAATGCCACCATTTAGTTACATGGAAAAGCACTTAATTTTGTTCATTTTGAATCAGCCACTTTCACCTTGCTTGCATTGGCACAGAGACCCCTTTTTTCCACAGTACTCACTGTTTCTCTGACACCTTTCTAACATGTGTCCTTTACACAGGAACGATCCTAAGCTACTGGTCAAACTCCCTCAGGTTTTCCGGCTCCCCACCATTTTTACTCTCTCTCCTCAAAACTGCATACACCAGGCTTCACTGGTCAGAAGGGAGTCACTTAAGTTTTATAGTCAGGCATTACACAGACAAACACAAGCAGCGATTTTAACAAACAAGGTGACAGTCAGACTTCGAAATTAAGCGAGTAGTGTTTCTCCACTCTGACCATGAATCCCCACACTCTAAGTCATACTATGAGTTATAATTAATAAGTACATATTGATGATCATATTATATATTCCAGCTCCACTCCAGCTCCACTGAGACTGTAGCTGACACTATTAGGTGCCTTGCAAAACTCACTAGTCCAGCTCTGGAGCTTCATCCCTGAACATCCTAGAGAAACGAGTGCTTTGACAAGGGATACAAATCTGAATCTGCACGGCCATTATTTGAAAGCTTCAATTCACCAGTTCCTGATTTTGGTAAGACAGAGCCCATTACCTCTCACTAACACAGGACAGCTGAAGACGATATTCAGAGCAATACAACTTTGAGACCTGACGTGCTCTGCAAGTTTGCATGAAACAAGGCAGCTAAACTGCACAGGAACCTGGGATTTTCTGTACCCTAATCATGACTGCCAGATATGGGATCTGAAATCCACTCCTGACCCACCAGTCCAGAGGCAGATTTTTGCTGTTTTGCCCCTGATTCACTGGAGTATATCACAGACAATATCATTCAACACTTCTACCCCCTCAAGCCGGGTGACTGTTCAAACGGTGACTAACAAAAGGAAGGAGGACCCACAGAGCTGGAGCCTGCACCAAGATGGGCATGCTTGCCAGTATCCTGCCTCAACACCTAGGCTGATCTCCAAACATGCTCCAAAGGTGAAAATCTCACCTCGGTGAAACAGGAATTGGAGCTTCTCTGCCCAGCCGGCTTATGGGGCGGCAGCTGGTAACAACCACACCAGGTAGCTGGGACTTGCATGACAGAGACAACCAAAAAAAAAAAAAAAGCTGTACAAAAGCTGTAATCCTCACTGACCCAAGCACCATGCACCGTGGAGACTGCACAACAGCGATACACTGCAGTTTGGGGCTGTACCTACAGCAGCTTCCATGAGACACAGTTTTAGCTTCATTTTCCTGGACACATCCTCCGTTTCCACCCAGGAGTTTACCCAGGCAGCGTGCAAGGGCCACATACTTGTACGTATGGAGGGGGATTGGAACTTTTGGACAGCAGGTCTGCTGGCAACACAGGACATGTGCATGGCCAACATGCCCACAGCCTCCACACAATACACACTCTCTGGGACTGATTTTTGGGAAGACATTAAAAATCATCCGAGTGCCTTCTCTGCACAAGGAGCACAGTCCAACAGATTGATCGCACACAACCTACCCACTGCCAGGCACCTCTGTCCAGCCAAGAGACCCCCAAAAAGCCTATGGTGACCTTCAACAACCCATGTACTCCAAACAGGCCCTCCAACCACAGGGCTGGGAGAAGGGCTTACAAGGACCAGAAGACATCTGATGGCAGGAGAGCCCCCAGCACCATAACTGATGAGGATTTCATGCTTCCACCATCCTGGACCAGGTTCCCCCAACTTGGTAGCTTTTCCCAACAACAGCCAACACAAGCTGACTCAGGTTGGGGGGGGGGGGGGGGCGCACAA
>VZTL01052005.1:0-79003 GCA_013400535.1 Scopus umbretta | reverse complement strand
CGCCCTGTGCCCCGGGGTGCTCGGCCCAGAAACGCGCGCCGTGGCTCGCAGCGTTCAGCTGCCCGCGGAGAAGTTTTGTCCGCGGCTCGCTGTGAGGCTTTCGGTGCTTTTCCAGCCAGCTTTCTCTCTGTTCTTCCCCAGCCGGGGCGTATAAAAAGGTGGGGAGAGGTAAAAGATCCTCGGAGCTACAAAGGAGCTGCCTGCTCGGAGAGTCGAAACAAAACCTGTCGAGCGTACTAAGGAGAGGGGGAAGGGAAACTGCTGATCGCTTTCTGTTTGACTGTTATTGTGGCTATTTATAAGGACTGTAATTAAAATAATTCGGATTTCGCGTGTGATTATTTTTATAATGAAATGTTACCCTTTAAGTAGCTGCTGGGTATCTGCATTGCCCTGAAGAGAAGGGGAAGACAGAAGGGTTACGTTGCGTTCAGGCTGCGGAGGGGAGAGTTGCCAAGCCTTACTCATTTGGAAAGAGATTTCTGGGTGAGTTTTTAAGCACTTTAAATGTATTACATTTTGACAATAAAGGGCTTTGCTGTGTGCTTTCAGAAGACCTTTCTAGTCTTATCCCATTACGAGCTTTAATGTCCACAGTCACCGCTTGACAGCCCCAAGAGGGAAAGTTTGCACGTAAAGACCCAAAAAAGGACATTTAAGTGCCTAAAAGACTCCAGAAGCTGGAGCGCAGAGAGTTGTGATCTAGATTCTCTCCTCCTTCCCTGGCTGCCAGAGTGTCTGAAACAAGCCAAGTGTGCTTCCAGATCGACCTGAGTTCTCCAGCAGATCGGAGACCCCAGGAGATACCAGCCCACCCCGACGGGCACCCCTTCCTCGGCAGGCACCTCAGCAGGGGAAGCATGACATATCCCAAATTCAGTCCTTGGTGCAAATCTCCCGCCTGCGGTTGATTTGGTGTCCTGCACTGGCCCCCAGTACCAGGGGTGCTAAATTCCTCCCGAGGGATGGAGAGGGCTGCTGGAGCCAGATGCTATCTTGGAAGCACTGCAGCTAAATCTGCATGAGCCTGTCAGTCACAGCCACAGACGTTTTCTAAGCATTATGACTATGACTAGAAATACTCTAGCCTTGTCCTAGCCGCCTACCCTGTGTTTAAATCCTGCTGAGATCCAAAACCAAAGCAGAATAGTACATGAGTCACCAGGGCCCCATGCCATAGGTGTACCTAGAGTGCCGATAGCACTCTGCAAACACGGCCTGTTGTGAAAGACACAGGCATGGCTGCTTTCTAAAGCACCGATAGATGAGACTGTAGCACCAGCATAAGCTAAGCGGCCAAAGCCTTTGCCCAAGGCCCTGTAAACCTGGGTTCAGTTCCTTCCCTGGAGAACCTACGGTTCAGGTGTCTCCTTCCAGCTGAGCGTTTTGACTACCAGGCTGCAAGGTCATGCTCCTTCTCCATTGTGCTCCAAGGAAAACTCATGATGGTATTTGCTGCTGCAGGGGTCAGGCAGTCATCACAAGGGACCTCCTGGCACCAATGTCTGTCACCCTCAGTGTGGTGGGGCTCTTGATGGAGTCCTGATTTGTAATGCTCTGGAGAAGCAGATTTACAGGGGATCGTTCCCTGTTTTTTTTTTTCTTTTCTGCTTGATCTTTCTTGCAAATCTGCAACAACTCTTGTGTTGTGTCAACTGGTATCTAGGGGAAGCATCTGAAAACGAGAAGAAACTGTTTGGCCCAAGATGAGACACAAGTGTTCTCCATTTAGTATTTCAGAGAAAACCAGTGGTCAGATATTTTCCTTGTCCTGTATCCAACAATTATTGCTTCTTTATCCATCAAGCTTATGCAATTTTCCAGTCATGTTAACAGGAGAGAGAATACTTTGCACATCCGTAGCAGCCTCCTTTGAATGATCCCAAAAGTTTTAAGCTTTGAGCCTCCAGAATGGGAGATAGTAACTACTACTACCACCATTTTGCAGGTAGATGAACTGTGACTAATCCTCTGCAGCACAGCAGCAGAAGTTTGATTCGCAGCCCATTACCCTTGTAACGCATTGCCCAGAATGGTCACTGCACAAGCACAGCATGAATTTTCTGGTTTTTTTCAGTTTCCTATCATGACCAATATCGTACACTTTGGAAATGAAAGTAGAAAATTCAAGGTGTTGAGCCTGGCTGTGAAAATCTGCTCTTTGCCTGGAAAGAATCAAAAATACTGGCAATGTGCAATCATTCCTTCAGTAATATCTACCGCACCCTGCACCATAGCAGCGAAATGAATTAAACAGCAAAAGACTCAAATGCCTGACATTGCATAGGCCACTCAGGAGACAGTAATACAAGAGTCAGCCTGGGCCAATATTAATTCAAGGAAATTAAGTTTTTTAGTGGTTAAGGTGCATGACTAGAAGCCTGGAAACCTGGCCTCTGTTCCTACTTTTCCTGTGTTGTACGACTTTAGACCAGTCAATTCACCTCCCTGTGTCTGCTTTTCAGAGTTTGAGTCTCTGCTTTTTAGTGAGATTTCAGATGTAGAGTCACAAAAAATAAAAAGGAAAGACAGAGCCCTTGGGAAGCCACGGGAATTCATCCCTCAGGCTGCAAAGCAAGAGCAGCATTGACTAAACCATACCTGATGGACGTTCACCTATCCTGCTCGTAAGGATATCTAGAGGATCTATTCCAGAGCTTCACAGTTAGAAAAACTTTCCTTATCTCTAACCCAAGCCATTTTTGCTGCAATTCAACTCTTAATCAGATGAAGTTGTGGAGATCTGATGTATTCCCTCACTAGCAACAATTCCAGAACAACAGGAAAGTCGCCCACCTGGTGAACTAATCCTTCCGTGTGTAAAAGCCAGAGAGGCTGGAAAACACACTAAGCACATGTTCTTGGGAGAGTTGCCACCTGATTTTTAGACAAAGATCACATGCAATTAGCCTTAGATCAACTGGGGACTCCTCTGCCCCAAACCGCAGCACTTTTCACACACCTCGCCATGAGGACACCCATTTCCGTCAAGACACACGTTGCGGTGGCACACCTGACCCTTTGGTCTCCAAAGGGTATTCTTGGAAGCACATGCAAAATCTGAGCTCACAGCAATAGCATTCCTGTGGCACTGGGGAAGGAATGAGGAAACACCAGCATGGATACTAGGCAGACAGGAGAGAGAAGACTCAACCTGCAAGCCTGAATTCATTTCCAACCAGGATGCATGTTCCTGATTTAGAGATACATGCGTGCTTGCTGCATGGTGGAAGGAATCTAGGAACAGCAGTGAGCCAAGCTTTGTCATTCCTCATTTTGCAGGTATGTTTGCATCCAGACAGGAATGCAAAGCACGTACTGGGTAGGCATTAGTAAATCACAGATCACTGACAGTGATCGAGTCTGGGCCAGAACCCTGAGGGAATCTTCACTGATGAGAAATACAATTTCCAACAACCTCCCCAACTTCCCATGAGAATATCAGACATAGCGACCATCATCAAACCCCTCTGCATCTCTGTACACATCTTTGAGTTGCACATGGTTCACCAGATGCTCCGTTTCACCAGGTGATTAGTTCTATCTCATTCCATATCATTTTACTGTTGGCCACGGTGAGTTTTGGGTAGCTCAGGAAAGTATAAACCTCCCTGCACCCATTTCAGGCTCTGCTCCCTGCTCTGCTTCGTCCACCACCCAGCTGTAGCTGCCTGTGCCATGCTTGGAAGGAATGGTAAAGCTTTGTAAAATTGCTAAATGCCAATGCTGAAAAGTGCAGTTAAGCATCATGTGCCAGTGTAGCATACTTATTTTTAAGGACATACTTAAATCCAGTTTGAGCCCAGAGAGATTTTAGCTTAGGTTTAAGCGTTCTGTTGAACAGGGGTGGATTTAAGGATTGAAGTGTTTTGCTAGACTGGATCTTTGGTTAATGAGGAAGGAGGGTTGCTAGTGCCTAGAAGAAAGAACTGCCTGGAGCTCTGTAGCCACAGGCAAGCCATAACTAGCACTACTCCATTTTTCTAATCAAATTTGATGAAATTAGGACATAGAATTGGTAAATAAGTTGACAATTCCATTAACAATCCTCACTCTCTGGATCTCAGCTTAGTGGGGGAAAAAAACAAGTTTATAGTATCTCAGCAGAATGATGTGATATAATTAAAGCAGAAGTCACTAGACTTTGTATTTTATACCATCTGGTATCTTGCATGATATCTCACTAATGGTGAATGTCTCATGTCCAGATTTTCACATTGAAATCATGAATGCTTTGTTGAAGGAAGGGAATTGGTGAAATTCTTTAAGGAGTCTACACTGAATAACAAAGGAGTACCCTAGACTTAAAACAAATGTTTGTGGTAACAAATATTTTGGGGGGCATTTTTGCATAGGCTCTGACCTCCCTGTTGAGAATCAAAGCAAAAATATTGAATGTACTAAGCAGATGTCTTCTCTTAGTGACAGCAAGATGAGCAGAGACAGCTGGTTAGAAGAACAACAACAACAAAAACACATCATCATTCCTGCTTTGGCTCCAAAAAATCTTGGACTTGTTGTCAAGGAAGAAAGCTATGTATGTAAGAAGCCAAGAAAGAAACAAATATTACTGAATCTGGTAGCATTTTAGTGAATGTGCTGGAAATAACTTAAGTAGGAAGAAAAACTGGATGCACTCCATTGTTTATTAAAAGAATGCCTCTTCTTATTTCCAGAGGGACCTATAGCCTATATAGTCATTAAGACATTTATAAGATGTATATTTTAAATATGTTGCCTCACTCATCAATCTTGTGGACTCCTCTTCTAAAGTAAATGTGTACAGCCACATAAATATAATCTCTGCAAGCTAGAAATGCCAACTGTGAATTTCGTATGTAACTCCTTCAATCAGGGAAGATGGGTGTAGTACAAAGACAGCTAGAGAGATCTGACATATTAAGAAGGGAGGAGAAGGGAAACTTAGATTCACCCTGGAGAAATATAAGAGAAGTAATTCGCAAAAAAAAAAAAAAAAACCAAAGAAATGAAAATTAGAATATGGAGAGCTCTTCTGGATGAAAACCAGCATGAGCTGTGGTGAACAACAGATCAGGGAGGAGTTGTTTGACAAGACTGCAAAATAAGCCAGTGACCTCCTGGCCTCCCTGCTCAGAGGTAGTGCACTCTTTCTCTTGATGGTTTTCATCTGAACAAAACTTGAACTCTCTGCTCGGCCCCTAGACATTTCCATTTCCCTCAGCTTTGGGCAGACTTGAGGGAAGAACTATAGGATTGGTGGGAAGAGTTTAATAAATCAAAAGCTGTGCAGTTTGGATAATGACAAAGATGGTTAACTTGAGGTGGACGTTCCAGGAGGTCTAGGTAGGCCCAAACCTCATGCCATAAGATAGTGCCCTGTGCAATAGCAAAGGTCTGTATTTGCTGACTCAGGAGGTGTCTTCCACGGAGTACCGCCATCTCCTACAGAGGTCCTAAATAGTTTAAAGCCTCGAAGAAGCAAGAGTTTAAGATGGTATAAGAGATGAGAATGGTGGGGTGTGACCAATTTGACAGACCAGCTTGTAAACAGAGGTCAATGAAGTCAAAAGGAGAGGACATGACTGCTGGTTCTCCAGTTCTTGGCTGCCAGCTTTGCCCATTCTCAGCTATGTGATTAGGCAGTCCATGTACCATCATTTTCTTTGTAGGAAAAATGGGGGTTAAGTGTCCTGCTCTGCAACAGAGCAGATATGGGACCTTGGGAAAGTTGCAGATTGAGCTAAGCTGGAAACAGCTTCCACCGTTTGGCAATATGTTGGAGAGCCTGGAAGCTTTTCCATCTCTACTGTGACAAAAACGGGAATTCTCAACATTTTTGGAGGACTTTTTTCCCTTGTAATAAAGGACAAAAAAGCATGCAATGAAAAACAACTCACAGTGCCAGAACTGACTGAGGATCGGGGCACCGTTCTGCCTGCCTTAATTCCCCCTCTTGACAGCCTCAGCTCCCAGACCTGACCTGGAGTCTCCCAGCCACCCCAGGAATGACCATGCCATGATGGAGGACCATTTTTGTCAGAATTCCATGCTGATTCCAAGAAAACATTTCCTAGAGTGTTTTGCTGAAATGCATGTACTCCCACACACACAACATGAAAGGAATCATGTCTGACAAATAAACATTTTCTAATGAGAAACATTTATCCAACATGTTCCTCCCCAGTGATTCTGGAGCTTTGTGCCTCAGTGCACCATCTATAAAAAGAGACAACAGCCCTTCCCAGCCTCTGGGAGAATACACTCAGATAATAAAGTGATGGACTTGCTACCTCCATTAGTTACCCAAAGAGCTCCATATACCTTACAGCACATAAGAATAGACCGAATCAAGCATTTTTATAGGACTCTTATAACCCACATGTCTGACCTTGACCATCAGTATCTCTGCCCATGGGCTGCTCCATCTGCTCCTGTGGGACACAGAGACGATGCAGGGCACCCCAGCAGCCCGAGGCTCAGCCATCCCCACGTGCACATTTCCTCCCACCATCAGGAATTTGGTTCACTGAGGAGCCAACCCAGCCTTGCTGCCAGTGAGGTGACAGATCCCTGGCACTGGAGATGGGCTCGAGCTGTTCATGAGCTGCTTGTGGCTGGAGAGGAATGTCTGCAGAGAGCTAAACCAGATTGCTCATAGATCTCTTCCAAATTGCTCACCTCTAATCTAGCGGATAATTTGAGAGTGAACGTACACAGAGAGCACCATCTTCCCCCCCGACCCCTTCAGCATAATAACCTGAGAACAGTGAGTTTGTGCACAGACGTTACAAGATGGCTGCACTGAAGAAACCTTAGGATCTCACTGGTGCATTGGCAAGTGCATAAGATGTCAGAGCCACCTATATGTATCCTTTCCTCTCTTGTGGGACACGTCTACTTCAATTACTTGTTTGATGCTATAGACCAGCCACAGCCACCACAGCTGCAGGAGCACAGTAATGGTCCGAGCAAGGGCTGGCAGTCTGGACTAAGCGTGTGAGTACGAAGCAATACACTTACAAATACCTGTTCTGCACGGAGCTTTTAGAAAGGGTCAGATGGCTTCAAAACTTCAGGAAAGCTGATCATTTGGCATCACCCATATTTTTCAGGCCTGCACCTACCTCAGGGGGAAAAAAAAGATTTCAGTTGATATTTGCATTAGCCTGTCTATGTTTTAACCACATGGTTCCAGCATTTGCAGAACTTCTGGACCCCCAGCCCACGTGTTGAGCATCTCACCCTGCCCAAACGTAGGATGAAAAATGCCACTTTTCTCCACTATTAAATCAAAAGCTGGCTACACTCATGTGTCAGCTGTTTACCACCCTCCGTTCCCTCCCATTGGGCAGCTGACCAGGTATAATGACCGATATCCTTGAAGTATTTGTTTTATTTAGCATTACAGAGAAGGAGGGTTTAAGGCAACAAGAAACCTAAGAATATAACCGTTCCCACCCTATCTCATTACGATCAGAGAGATCAGGTTGCGTCTTTGCTTGTGGGAACACAGCAGAACCAGCCAGCTCAACTCTTTGAATGTCCAAGGCTTCATCTGGGTTCTCTCCTCCTCTGCCTTTGTCCTAAACAAACTGGTTCCAGCACCTTCTAGTTAAGACCTTTCACTCATTCTTTACCTTCAGGTAGGAACAACAAGCTACTCAGCCTTGCTTTAGCTCCGGAGATGCCTAGATGAGGTGGCCATTCTGCACACATGGTTGCAAGGTGCTGACGGAGAAGCTGAATGTCACAAGGAAGTGTTTGAAAGCACCGTGACTCTGTCACAGCCACACAGAGCATTGCACCAGTTGACACCGTTGGTGTTGAACACCAACTGCAAGCTCTGCACAAGGATCTGGGACTGGTACACGCCCTGCATCAAGCCTCACCCCACGATGAGACAGGCAGGCAAACAAGAAAAATAGGGCCCAGGCCCCTTCCTGCGATTAGGTCATTATAATGGGTAAATATTTTCCTAGATAGCAAGCTGAGATAAAGGACTCCTGATGCCTGAAATGGAGTTTGAACAAGACTCAGAAGGACTATCCTTACCTCGTAGTTCGTTGTATTGTGCTTTTACCAAATGAATGGTTTTTTTCCTCAAAATACCTAGGAAATTAAATGCAAACTTGTTAATAGCTAAAGATGAAGACGTGGATCTCACAGAATAAATTTTTTATTGACTAGCAAGTACAACATAAGACCTGCAGCTTGGTTTTAGTCTACAGTCAAATTGTTCACCAGTAAATACACAGAATGGGTTTAGTAACAGGTACCAAGGGTTAATTCCCAGAGGACATTACAGCTCTACACCATTCAATCTAAATATTTACTGAGGAGTAGAGAAAAGTGTCTGAGTGGTAGAGGCAGTCCCAGAGACTGACTTAGTGAAGTCTCTTTAATGAGAGCCTGCTGCACAGAAAAATGATTATGATTTTTTTAAAATGAAAATCAGTGTTCTTGTGCTATAGCAAACAGTGATTAATCATTCCCTATTCCTTTTCTCTGCATTATTCATGATTTTCCAACCTCTGCTCTATCCTCTTCCTTGGTGTTCCAATCTCACCCTGAGCTTTCTCAGGGTTTGGGGGCTTTTGTATCAGAGAAGCAGGTTTATAAGCCTCTTTAGTGGAAGGTTGTCTTTGAGGAACAAGTCTGACAAATCTCAATATCCAAGAATGTTCTCCAGTATTTGACCTTTTTGTGGCTGAAACAATATTCTTCAGACACAATAACCTTGGTGTTTCAAAGCTGTAACCAGCACCTGTGGAGTTTTCAAACAAATAGGCTCAGGGTTCCTTGGTGCACTCTTTGTTACTGCTCCTACGTTTGATTGCTTTGTAATTGTACTTGTAAAATGTGCAATGGGGTTATGCATAGAAGAAAAAAAAAATTTAAAAAAATCACATTTCAGAATGGGAGGAGATTTATGGGAGCTGCAAGACAAAGAAAAACCCACCTTTCTTTCTTTCTTCATTGTTTTCTTTGGAAGGCAGCCACCGAAGTTTCCTTGTCAGTAATACAGGGATTTGTAAATAGAACAAAGAGCTTCCTTGCACCGAGGCTCATTATATAAGCCCAGCGCAGTCACGGTGTGTCTTTGCAGGCAGTTCCCTTGAACTTTGCATCTCGCTCCTCCTGAGAACAGTCCTGCATGCCAGCTCGAACAGATGTGGTTTCCTTTAGGAAAGGTTTTCTGCTAGGGTCATTCTGACTTCCCTTTCAGAGCTCGCCAGCCTCCATGTGCTCTTTGCTCAAGGGATTACTGCGGTGGCCACTATCTCCATGTGCTTCTGTTAAGTTTCTCCTCACCTGCTGGCTGAGCTGAATGAACGCTGAAATCTCTGTTCCCCAGAAAATCTGACATTTCTTGTTTTCCTGAATCAAACCGGAAAGTGGCAATTTCCTTTGAACCTAAATTCTGAGAAACGTCATCTCTGTAAAAGCAAAATGGCCTCACTGCAGCCTTTTGTTTGGGTGTTATCTACAGGTTTTTGTGTGAGACTTAAGCTAGCTTAAAATGCATCACATTCCAAGTGATCCCAAATGCACTCAGGTGGCACCTACTGTTCCCAAAGACACCCAGGGAGCCACAGAGTCTGCTGAGGGTGCTTTGCCTGAGAGGAGGAGTAAGGAAACATGTCTGGAGATGTGACACTGAGCCAGAGGTGGCTTTGTCTCACCCCGTGTACTTATTCCAGTATCGTCACTGCTTCAATTCCACCAGTGCACTTATATGCTTCAAGCTTACAATCATTTAAATTCTTATTTTCCAGCCTCACTGAAAGCAAAAGCTTTTACTATATCTCACTGAGGATATAACTCAAAGACAATAGGTTGTACAAGCCCAGCATGGTATTTCCAGCATATCGAGTGCATATCAAATGGCACCAATTTAAAAGAGTGCAGCTTTAAGAAGTTTTAACTAAATCAGGGCACAAGACTGTGCAGACCCTCTTATTTAAGTATCAATAGAGCTGTTTTTTCAGCTCTGGTTGGTTAGAAAAGTTTTTTTTTGATGAACAAGTTAAGACATTCTACAGCTGATAAAGAGCATCAAATGCAAAAGTTCACGCTGGTTGAACTAAGCTGAGATAAGCTTGTGTGTATGCAGCTCTGAAGCAGCAACAATATAGCAGGAAAAGCAGCCATACCCTGTGAACAAATGAGAAAAACAAAACAAAGAAAACAATGGAGGAAAAGCTGCTGCTACCTGGCCTTCATGGAAAAAANGGGGAAAAGCGCTCTTCACCGGGCATTAAAAAAAAAAAAAAAAAAAAAAAAAAAAAAGAGGGGACAGAAAAAAAGGGAAAAAAAGAGAGGGAGGAAAGAAACAGAAACCTACTTCAAGACCGAAATCTCATCAGACTCATAATTGGTGTAACTCCCACATTGCAACAGTTTGCAGGTCTAATAGACACAAAGCTGTTCCTTCACCTTAAAACCAAACACAAAAGTCACGGAAACCCATCATGCCAATTCTGTGGCTGCTTTCCGGAGCAGAATCTCTTTAAATGTCAACGTCCCCTTTGTTCTCTGCACCCTTTATAATGAGTCTATCATCTGTTTGGTAAAAGATCCAATGAAATATGTAATCAGGTTATCTCACCATCTCTCTCTATTGTAAAGCCATATCTCCTTGTCCACTCATTAATTATTGTCTTCCATTTCCTGTGTCAGGTCTAAATTAGAAAATAGGGACTCAAGACTTACAGGCTTAACAACTTACCATATATCAGCTGAGCTGTGGTAACTCTCCATGTGTTCACTCTTATCCCATAACGAACAAAACCAGCGTGACTTTGCGGTGCATAGGCTTGCAGTCTATGCAATTTAGCTTAACCTCCTTTTATTGTCAGCTAAGCTGACAGTGATAGTTACCATGGCTCATCTGATGTTCAGTCCTCATATTGGAAGACTTTGTCTTAAAATCTTGGGAGCAGAGCTCTACCATTATAACTATCTGGAAAGCTACAATGATTTATGTGCTGTCAAAATACACTTTAAAAAAAAAGCAGCACAATTGCATGATTATTGGCCAATGCCCCTTGGTTTGCAGTTTTTCAAGCATGAACTGCTCAAACTTTGGATCAAGAAATGAAGCAATCTGTTTCTGAAGTGCAAACAGGGAAAAGTTAGATGAGTCTTCTAGCAATTTCAGGCAAATATATCACAGAAGCAGCATGCTTAGCCTTTTTACTGTGCATCTGTCTGATGTTTCCAGTAAGATTTCCCTGATATATAGTAAGAGTCAAAACTCTAATCTGTTTTAACTCTTTTTTATTGTCTCTGCAGCACTAACTTTGAAAAATGGCCTTGTCCCCAAAGAACTGCACAGAGTCCGTGTAGGGAAGCTGTTAAAATAAATGCATTACATAAAAATATTGCAGAGGAACTCCGCTCTGAGGTTTTGGGAGCTACAACATATAGATATAAAACAGAACAGCTAAAGTATGAGTGGAGGTCATACTCCAGGAGAGAAGAAGGGAAGTTCCCTGTCTGGCAGTTGTTGCACATGATCTCCCAAATCCACAATTCCTACTCTTCTTTCTCAAAGCTGCAGTATTTTAATAAATGACTCTTCCCATGTTAATGTCCTTCTGCCTTCCTCCTCGCTGACCTCAATGCACACCAAGCTGATTCATAAAGTTTCTTCTTTCATTGTATTTGAGTGCTTTCTGGAGACCTTATTTGTGCTGTTCTGCCTGTGAGACATCTGGCTGATTTATAGAGACTAAGACACAGTCGAGCGCTGCGTTGGCCTACCTGAATATTGTATTTCCTACACACTGCGTTCCTCCCTCTGCCCATGCCATGGTCTGATTTTAGGTAGTCTGTATGTTGTTCAAAAAACATACTTGCTGCCTCTCAGAAAAGCTTCTGAGATCCTCAGGAGTAAAAATGTGCTTTTCCACCTGTCTTCCTTTCAGAGAAGCAATATCTGTCTAGACACTGATTATGGAAATTCAGGGAAGGAGTAAAGTGCAAATGAGAACATGATTCAGCAGTGGGGAAAAACAGACAAATACCAGGTGTCTCAAAAGGCTGAATCACAAACACGAAAGCAAAAAGATCTAAGAATGCAGTAGATGATGGAGGAGCTCAGCTTGGCGTTTGTCCATTTATTCCAGCAGGATATGCAGATTCCACGCTCATGACATCACTGCATCATCTCGCCTCATCTGTGCCTCATGACACAACCCCCCTCTGTAGCGCCGAGTCAGCATCATTGTGTGATCTCCTCTTGGTCATGCAAGATGCGGAGAAAGTCTGTCCGTAACGGCAGAAAGCTGTGACCGACCTCTCAAGAGGTCTCCAAAGGGATGAAAAAACTCATGGTCATCTCATAAACACACTTCCCAGGAAATGACATGGACTTGGAAAATTTTTCTGTGAAGTGCCACAGCACTGTGCAGATGGAAGAGTAAGAAATACTGTGGGTTGAAATGAAGGACCGAGGAACACCTGCACTAGCTCCTGGAGCTCCAAAGGAAGTTGCAAAGTACATTTTCTCTGTAACCAACAGGTACTGCTGATTCTGCCTGCTGCGCCCTTCTAGAGGCCTGGAGCTGAGAGAAGACTTCTTAAAGCATCACACTCAACATGGAGTACTAACCCTCTGCTCCCCCAAGCAAACAAAAGCTGTTTCCTATTTTGGCAAAAAACAAATGGAAAGAATCTAAAATATTCATACAAAGGTAAACTTACAAGAGGCAATGTAAAGAGCAGGGTTTTTTTAGAAGGAACCCAGCCACACAAATATTAAAATACTAGGCCACTATCCCCAAGTCTCGTCTTAGACAATCCCCGAGGCTTGAAACACAACCCTAAAAACATACCATGCTGCACGTAAGTGTGAATTCTGTACAACAGGGCCAGGAGGAAGAGCTCTTCCTGGAAACACCAGGTCCAGAGGCCAGGAGGCTCTTGTCATGTTTGCACGTACTAGTCCCTTTCATTGGAAGATTTAGGTCACAGGAGCGTAGGAAAGGCAGCTCTGAATCACCTGGCTCTTGCACGTGTTGCCTACACATTGTGCAAAGGTTTCTGAACTCAGCCTCCTTTCAAGACACACCCTTTGTTTGTTACTTTCTCTTAGGGCTTTTTCGCAACCCCATCCACTGCCAACATAAACAAGGTTGCAACATCTTCCTCCAATCTGTCTTGCTCTGCTGTGCTCTAAATGTCAACCAGCAGCACAGTGCTGTTCACTTGCTTAATTAGGCAAAATACCTGCCATTGCAACCCTGTGTCTTGACTCCCTTCGGGAGAAAGTTTCTTGGGAATGGTAAGCGACAGAACCTGCAAATTGGTCTTAGCTATGTTGATACCAGATACTGAGAGTCATGTGTAGGTAAGACATGCAGTTGGCTTTGCTGAAGAGCTATCAAGCATCTGTAAGGCACCAGGGAAGGCTAGGAAGAGCAATTACCAGGGTTCACAATGTTTAGTACTTGTTTCTGCAGTTGTGGTTCTTTCTACTTCTACGTGCACCCTCTGCAGCATGTACCCTGTGTGTTGAGTGCAGGGGAGAGAAGATGCTGCCATTTGAATGCTTTTATCAGCCTGTGTGAAACAAATTGTGGAACCTGGTTCCATTCCTAATAATTAGGATAACTGGAGTAGATCTCTTCTCACTAAAGGGATGCCACAGCAAATACTTTGTGAGCACTGTCTGTAAGCAGGTAGGAGACCGTATTAATTCCCAAATCTTGTCCACACTAGAAAGTAGATGCATAATGCACTGAACAGAGGGTATGCAGCAAGCCCAGGAAAATGGAGGCTTACATGGTGCCTACACTCAGCCACTCCAGACAGCCCTTGCAGCTGAGAGATTAGTATGGCTGCCCCGGGACTCCCTGTGTATGGTGTGTAATAGATGTTTGCATCTGTCCACGTTTCTGGCATGGCCTCCTGCTTGCTCAGATGGAGCTGTTCTGCGCGTGGGATGAGACAACATCCTGTTATGCTGTTACCCAATGGGCACACTCACTGTGCTGGATTGTCATTAGCCACCTGAGCCTCTGCCCAGCTTGGCATGCCAGAAGCCAGGCTGTGGGCGGTGCTGGTCACTGGCTGGAGGCAGTTGCTTTTATCAGCAACCTTGATCATGGGGATTTTCTCTTATTTCATTCTCTAGCTTCCTTCAGCCCTAGATTTGCATATGATCCTGAGTTAGGACTAATCTGATCCCAGGTTGAGAACATTGCATAAGGCCCCGCAGATCCTCCATCCCAAACTGTCTTTTGACTGCGTGTGTTGGCACTGGAAACAGAACTGTGCAGGGACGAATGGTGGCTTGAATTTTCCTTAGTAATAGGAAGTGCCTTGCTTTGTATCTCATTTAGACTCTTGTACTATGTGCAGGATTGTGGCGGCAACTCCCAGCCAAGTCTCTATTTGTTTACAGCCCTTGTTGCCACAGTAGCCAGGTGCTTTCCATGTTCACTCCAGGTTGCTGAAATGAGAAGCATGTCCAGCCTCCAGGGCTTGCCAACAGCAGTTGACTAATAAGAGCACATTGTCCTTGGTGAACAGAAGGTAGCATCTTGCTTTATCTATGCATTCTCTGGCACGCAGCAGCAGTGGAGAAACAGAGGTGTTACCTGCATAGGTAAAGGCATGAATTCAAGTCTCTCTCTGGTCATGCTGATGGATGGCCCTGGTTGTAAATAAGTATGTGGTCATTCAATTCAAGGAGTTAAAGATAACAGGCTGCAATGGTAGCCATGATGCCTTCTGAGGGGTTGTTCACTATGGACATATGTCCGATTGGCTTTTCTACGTCCTGCAGGATTAAATCCATGTACATGCTTGGGGAAGTGGGGGTGATCATCCAGGAAGGCTTCAGAACTACTCTTAAGGTTTCCGGGTAAAATGACAGGGCAGAGACAAGGCTGAGCAGTGCCAGGTATCTGATATAGCAATCACTGCCTATACTGTTCACCTTTCCATCGCCACTGTATGGCCAAGAAGATGGCCCAAACTCTTTCCTTGTGTCTTTCCTCTAAGTGCTGGTTTCACTTGCTTCAAGAACAATTTGGCATCCTGACCCAGAGCTGTTGTTATAGAGTATAGACACAAGCATGTACTACTGTGGCATGTAATATGAACACGAGGTTCTGAATGGCACTGGGGTACAGCCTGCCCCATGGCCCCAAATCCCTCAAGACAGTGCTGATCTACTGTAATACATTGATTATCTTGCTGCAATGTAAAAAGATACACTTCCTGCTAAAAATGGCATGCTCCACTTGCCAACTAGATATAATCTAGATCTGCCTGTCATTGCAGTATCCACTGCCCAGCAAGCCAAATACTAGCAAACTCTGAAACTGAAGACAGAAAAATGACCAGTGGAATAGTGCTGATTGGGTCAGAGGTGCTTGTAAGCACAATGAAATCACCCATCCACTCCCACAAACTGTCCTCCAGCTCACAGATTGTCCAAATGGGTACATCCTTGGCAGTTCAATCGTTGCTACCCCATCAGCTGGAAATGTCATTATTTCAGACATTATAGTATATGCAGGCTCAGCCAAGATGTCACGTCATGAAACTAAATGTGCAATTGTAGCAATGGGCGAAAAGTCCAGTGCTTTATTTTGTATCAGCAATGCTCAAATGCCAGGAGTTGCTGCTTAGAGCATCCAAGAAGCAAAGTACCCTGTACTTTGCCCAGTTACAAGCAACACAGTGGCTCTGCCTCACACCAAAATGTCCATTCCCCAGCACCATATTTATTGGAATGGTAGGAAAAGAGAAAAAAGTCTGCAGATTTTTTTTTAAACTTTATCTTTTAAGACCAGAAATCTTGTGATTGTGGTAGGAGCTTTCCCTCCTTGCTACTGACAGTAGCTTTCTGTATATGATTTCAGTAGGGATTTTACTCCATCGAGAAGTTTTCTGTTTTGTTTGGGGAAGTTTTTGTCCTGATGACAATTTTGGGTCATGCCAAACCTCCACGTGAACACCTCAGCTACACAGCTGTAGCCCCACCTTTCTCCAAAGAAACACCAAGAGCATTCCTTCGCCTTGCAGACAAAGTGAGCGAGCTCTTTGCCCAAAACAACAGAGGAGCCTGGCTTTCCTGGTAGCAGATACCTATTCGTATAATCACCCAAAGAAGAAGACATGCTGGTGACAAGTGTTTTCCTTTTTTGTTCTTTCTGTGGGGAAGGGCATTGTTTCCTACCTGAATTCTGATTCTGTTCTTTTTTTTTACTTTTTTTCTTTTATGAAAAAGGCACAGCGTCACTATGTAAAGGGTGGTAAACTGCTGTTGAACTCAGATGATAGTGGAAGGATGGCATTTTGCAGTTCATTCTTCTGCAAAGTTAGCTTCTGGAGTTGTGTCCCAAGTTGTTGACAATACATTGCGTTACGTCTTTTCAGAGTCGTGTACACTGAGCTGGCTCAGCGTAGCAAGCCTGCCCCGCACTACACAGTCTTGTACCACTGAACAAATGAAGTAAATTAAGAAAAGAGTTTGACAGTTAGTTTGACAGTTGCAGTGAAATGACTGTATATGATGATAAATAAATAAACTTAAAGAATATTTATCAATGTCTTCCCTCTGAGAATCAGACTAACAGTAATTAAACTTTTCTAAGCCCCATTTATAAAGTCGTCTACATTTAGGTGAACTAACTTATAGAGATTTTTGTGCTGGCACAAATATAAGACAAAGCCAAGAGTCATAACTCTCATTCCTTACTTCAGACTCCTAAATGCCAACCTTCCTTCTCCATGAGGACAAAAAGAGAAGTTGTCTGTAGAAAATATAGTCGGTGTTTACATTTTATTGAACCACTAGACATTGCTGTTGGCCACAACATGACAACAGTGCAGCAAAGAGAGCCTTTCATTTGCCTGAGCTTGGCAGAAAGTGTCGTTCTTTGGTTACTCAGCTGAAGTTGACAAGTTGCCCAGTATTTTTATTATCAGGTTGTCAGCTCAGTCTCACTACTGCCCTCTTAATTTATTATTTTGCATTTCAAAATCACAGGTGTGACTCATTGCACAGCCAGAGGTTATAATGAAGTATCCCACTCATCTTTTAGCTCACCCTTTGTTCAAGACAATGCAGATTGCAGAAGGTTTCTGAGGAGGTAAGAAGATTGCAAAAGAGCTGAAGACTCCTCTTTTATCTAACCAATGTGTGGGCAGTGAAACTACCTGCTATGAAACCAGTTGGGTGCAAAGGTGGGCATGGAGGTTCATTTGTCATTATGGTGAGGGTTGAAACTCAGAAGATAGAGCAGCTGTAATTGAAGATAGGCACCCAAACTTAAATCACCTCACCCTGAAGATGAGGCCAAAGAGGGAATCCTAGGATAACACGCTTCTCTCAAGATTTCCTCTACACTTCAGTTTCCAACAGGACAGAAGATGAAAACCAAGCAGCCAGTTCCTTTTCAATTAAAAAGTCTTATAGTCTGTGTCTTACGATTTAAATTGGGAAATGACTCTAAGCGCAACATTTTGAGGTATTTGTTCTGCCAGTAATGTGCAAATAAGAATCTTGTTGCATTAGAGTTTTTGAAATATAAAAGTATGTTTCTTAGCATAAAATGATGCATCATCTATGTTTGTCCTAGGAGCATCTGAGAGAGGGTGCTGGGGAAAATGAAGACGGAGCAGAGTTCTGTTGGGAAGAGTATCTTGCTGCTGACTGTGAAAATGATGGGGAAATCATGGGATGAATTAAGGATTTGTCTACATGGGAAATTGATTGGAATGCTTCCTGTTATCAACAGCTCATGCTACGTAGAGGAAGAGACCCTTTTATCCCAGAAGAAGAGTGTCCAAATCCAGAGCTTTTCTGAATCAATTTTCTCTTTTAATCAGCTTCTACATGCAGCTGGCCCTGCAGCAGAGATGCTGGGTTCATGCTACAAGAAAGCAAACTGTATAAACTTGAGAAGATATAAACACAATTTGCTCCTAGCAGGAGGAGCTTCCAAAGTCACCCTACACTGTGTCCTGGCAAGTCTTACCTCCCTTCCCAGGGGGGAAAGATGCATGTCCTATTGCCAAAGTACCCTGGAGCAATGACAGGCAGGGGCAGAGCTATTTTAAAGCTGCAACATGGAGCTGTGGCAATGCCAGAAGTGTACCTATTCTGCTCTGTCTCACTGCAGGGAGGGGAGGAATTGTGACTCAAAGGCTGTCCAGTGGAAACAGAGAAAACTACACCAAGAGCACTTGTTCAGCTCTGCCATATCCAATTTCTGTCAAGTGTAGAATAATAGCTATTCAGCGAGCTGGGACATGCTTTACCAGCATCAGTAGAGTTATGCTTCAGAGCATCCCTCGAGGTAGCAGAGAATTATCCCCATTTTATAAATGAGGTAACACAGGCGCAGGGATTAAAGCCAAAATGTTCCAACCTGGCTGCCTACTGCTGGGTATCTACACCCATATTTACGCAACTCGTGGCCTGATTTTCAGAAGGGCAGGGCAATGAAAATTTTGGCCTTAGGGATTTGTTCACACACAGTTTACTGGTAACAACGCCCAGGATGGAAGCCTGGTCTCTGCTACCTCTCTTACGCCTTAAACACTAAAAACATCCTTTCTGCTACTAGCCAACAGCTGGCAAAGGTGCCTGCTGTCCCCATTCACCACGCAGGAGCTCAGAATGAGCAATGCAGACTGGCTGCCTATGTGCTCACAGCTAGAGACTTCTAAAGAGTGGCAGCAGGAGTAAAACTGGTCCAGTTTCTTTGCTTCCCTCAAAGCTCTTCAGATCCCAGGCATCTTTCCTTGACCTGCAGTGCTTTGCTAAGCAAATATCTGGTGTGCAAACACCTGTTCTGCCTTGTGTGTGGCATCCTCCTCCCCTCCTGTCTCCGTACCATGTCCTGCTCAGGGCACCTTGACTGACAGAGCACAGGTCCAGTGCAGAAACAGTTACAGAAGAGTAGAAGAAGGGGGAAAACCAGCCATGCGGATATCTGAACTGCCCAAAAACACAAGCACCAACAGGAGTTAGTTAGAATCATAGAATAGTTTGGGTTGAAAGGGACCTGTGAAGGTCATCTAGTCCACCCCCCCTGCAATGAGCAGGGACACCTTTAATTAGATCAGGTCACTCAGAGCCCAGTCCAACCTGACCTTGAATGTTTCCAGGGATAGGGCATCTACCACCTCTCTGGGTGTGTTGCAGTGTCTCACCACCCTCATTGTAAAAAATTTCTTCCTTATATACAGTCTGAATCTACCCTCTTTCATTTTAAAACCATTACCCCTTGTCCTATCACAACAGGCCCTGTTAAACAGTTTGTCCCCGTGTTTTCCCCTTTAAGTACTGAAAGGCTGCAATAAGGTCTCTCCAGAGCCTTCTCTTCTCCAGGCTGATCAACCCCAACACACAGCCTTTCTTCATAGGAGAGGTGTTCCATCCCTCTGATCATTTTCGTGGCCCTCCTCTGGACCTGCTCCAGTAGATCCATGTCTTTCCTGTGCTCCAGAGCTGGACGCAGCACTCCAGGCGAGGTCTCACCACAGCAGAGTAGAGGGGCAGAATCCCCTCCTCAACCTGCTGGCCATACTTCTTTTGATGCAGCCCAGGATACGGTTGGTCTTCTGGGATGCAAGCACACATGGCCAGCTCATGGCCAGCTTTTCGTCCACCAGTACCCCCAAGTCCTTCTCTGCAGAACTTCTCTCAATTCCTTCATCCCCCAGCCTGTATTGATACTAGTTGCCCTGACCCAGGTGTAGGAACTTGCACTTGGCTTTGTTGAACCTCATGATGTTCACACAGGCCCGCTTCTTGACCTTGTCCAGTTCCTTCTGGATGGCATCCCATCACTCAGGAGTGTCAAAATCCCAGTGCCCCTTCACTTCTCTCCTGCACTGGGCTTTAATTGAGCTTCAAAATGTGCCCTGGTTTATGGGAAACTCTTGAGAAGCAAGAAAATTTAGAAAAAAAATCTCCTTCCATACCAACAACTAGCAAAACCCAGGAGACAGAGCACTTGCTGGCTGCCTATAATCGAGCTTTCCAAGTGTCCCTGCTAAAATCATCCCTGCTAGGGGCTAATGTGATGCTTGTCTTAGCTCGTTAGAGAGTCTTGCTGTCTTGAGACATGCACTTGAAAAATAATGCTGGTGGTTGATTGCTACCTGAGGGAAGGAGGACAAAGGATCTTGACTCTCTCTGTGGAATAGTCACTGGTCAGATCACCTCAAGACTGACCTGCAATACCAAGTGCATGCTGCAAATCCACTGCTGTCAGCCCTTGAGCCTTGTGTCATCTGCCATGGAGTCACAGCCACCTCTGACCTCTTATTTCCCTTCCTTGAGGACATGCCCTGTGCATGGGCCTCCCGCTCGGCTGCTCTGTAGCATCCCCCCACCCAGAGGAAGGATGGGCAAGAGGAGACAACAAGCTTCAGCAAAGGTTAAGGCTGGAAAAGAAGGAAGTGTCAGCTCAATCAGGTCAGCTCAGTCAGCCAACTGCTTCTGTAATCCCTCTGCCCCAGGTCCCCGCACTGTTCTGCCTGTGCGCTGGATGCTACTGTATGGGCAACACCCCCTTCACCCTGTCCCCATGGTACTGCCAGCCTGCAGCATCCAGGGAGGAAGATGGGGAGAAGCGGTAAGGAGGAAACAGTTGATCATGAGAACCTCCCAGAACTGTTTCCAGCCCTCCCCTTTTCAGTGCTTGTTGGGAATATGGACTTTGAGATAGACCTTACTCTTACTGGAGTTCAGAAGCCTGGACTTGGCACCCCCTGATTTCTTGAGAAGACGTCTGAGAACCAGATCTGAACCAATTCTTGTACTTCAGCTCAGCTCCATAGTCCCAGCCAACCCAGAGGTTTAGAGAAGTGGGTCATGAAATGGACATAGTTCCTTCTGCCCTGGTCTGAGATGCCTGTTCTGGGATGGTAGCAACTGAATCTTGCCAATCTGTTGGCAACCTGGAGGAAGCCAGAGAACACATGCCTCCTATTCGATAAAAGTTGGTGCTGCACTTTATACGGCAGCCAGTGCATTATTCCACGATGAAAACAAACCCTATTCTTCTCTGCCAGATAAACACACTTGATCCTATAAAGAGCAGCATTTCGGACTGTTCAGCAGCAGCCAAACTCACGATGGGAAAAATAACAGGTGTTTGTCAGGCACTCCTTGTTTATTCACAGTGCTTAAAATAATTGCTTAAAAAAATCCAACAGAGATTTAATTTTCTATGCTCCCACATTTAAAAAACAAAACCAAAAAACCCTAAACTTGGCTCATGGTAGTTGAAGGCAATTCATTATGAAAGAGGTGTTCTTTCTGTTGTGGTAGCAAAGAAACCTGCTTATGAAAGCTCCAGAGGAGCAGAATAGTAGAGCAAATTCCTGCCTAGAACCAACACCTCCCCATGCTTTTTATCAAGCTCTCCAGGTGGAAGCTTTCGTTATCAAAACATGTAATTTTGTTGTCAAAATGGGACGGGCAGGGATTAAGCTCCTCCAGTCGGTGCCCTTCATTGGCCATCTCTGTCACTCTGCCTTTTAGAAAGCAATGATAGCCGTGGGCTGGCTTATGCCCTTCCCTCTTGTTCTGATGGTGGAGCTGGAGGTAAGTGCACTGCCCCAGGGAGGAAAGTATGTATCAGAGGCACAAACCTTGCTTCAGTCACTGCTTGCTTCTCTGGGAAATAATTGGCAAGGGATCTCGATCAACAGACAGCTTTCTAGTGAGGCAGGCTGACACATGGTGCTGGAGGAAGAGGAGAGAGATTCCATGTCTCCATTCCCTCTCCCCATGCTCAGCACAGATGGAGGACATCCCTGAACCCTTCAGGGGGGTTAGGGGACACTCAATGCTTGACAAAGCTGCACGGCTTCTCAGTGCATGGCTGGAGCCAGGGTTTGGTCCTAGGAGACCTCGTAGTGGTGAATAGGCCATAGATAAAGTCCATTGCAGGAGCCACTCAAGAGAATGTAGCACCATTCCTGAGAGCTACAAGCTTCATGACACAACTATTGTGGTGGTACTCTCTCCTCAGGACTTTCCCCTCCTATGGGGTATGCCTTTCCTTTAGGCTGGCCCTCTGCAAACTGTTGGGATGAGTCACAGATTGTCAGTAGCTTCGCAGGAACCTGGAGGGAGCCTGGGGTGACAGGAGCCCATCCAGGAGTATCCCAGTGCTGTCCCAACCCGCAGCTGATGCTCCTGGTGGCTCCTGGGCTGCTGGCAGGGGCATGGGTGGATCTAGCCACAGCTTACCCCTTCATCTGTAACATGGGGCTGAGACCCCCAATGCAGTCAGCCAGATGCTGGAATAAATACAACCATGTTTCAGTCTTTACTGTTCCTGCAAAGGTGCAGGAGAGGCCACACAAACCAAACCTTCTCCCTGGGAGGGCTTATTTCTCTCCAAACAGTGGGCATGAGAGACAGGCTGGACTGCGGTTTGTGCAGACGAGGGGCAGAGCAGGGACATGGCTTGCAGCGGGGACATGGCTTATAGTGGGGACACAGCTTGCAGTGCTGTGGTTATTATCTGCGTTAAGGCAGCATTCCCAGCTGAGACCAGGCTGTCACGGTACCATCAGCCTTGTCACTCACAGCAGCCTCCGGCCTGAGCAAAAAAGACAGATGAAAGCCAGAAAGAGAAACAGAGGCACAGGGGAGAGCAGTAATTTCCCGGAGGTCAGACAGCAGAGCAGCGGTCGTTGCTGGCACAGTGTGGGTCAGTGCGGGGCTCAGCGAGGCGCCTGCTGCCACACGAGGTGCAGCAGCGACATGGCCCACTGCAAAGGGGCTCCTCAAAGAGCGATTTGGATGAGGCTGACCGCAGGTTTTGAAAGGGCATTTCCACAAGCAGAGAGGAGAGGATGAAAGAAGGCCAGCTGCAGTGCGTGGCAGGGCAAGATGAAAGGGGTTTGGAGGCCAGAGAAGCAGAGAGAAGGGACTGAGTGTGAAGGCAAAGCCGGTGTGCAAGAGGCAGCAGCAGCCACCATGCAGAGAGTGGCTCCAGTGTAAGACAAAAAGCAGTGCCGCAGCAAAAGCGCAGGTCCGAGAGGGCAGCCAGCGTGATCAAAATGATCCTGAGCCCAGCTAGACTGAAGATGTCCGAGCAACAAAAGACTTTGCACTTCTCAAGTGCCCGTCATTGGAGACCTGCAGGGCAAGGCAAGGCTTTATGCACACAAATGAAGTACAACCCAGTCCTGCATAGCTGGTGCACTGACCTGAGCAAAAAGCAGGGAGGTGGGAAGAAAGGGCAGGGGCTTAGAGGAGAAAACAAAAGGCAAAGCTTGTCCCTTTGCTTTGGTGCTGGTCAGGCACCGAAACCCATGAAACATTATCTAAGATGGCAAACACAAACAAGTGGCATTTCCAAGGCACCTGGTGCCTTTCAGCATCCACCCATAAGCTATTTGTCAGCATGCCCCTGAAGCAGATGTATGCGCATGAATCTCCTTTGCAACACGGGCAGTCACCAGCCCTGTGCAGCATTTCATCTCCACTGGAGCGATACTGGTGACTCAGCGCTTCCCCTGCAAGGCGCTGCAATAGCCTTGCTCCAGTGATGGGGAGTATAGCAGCAACCCGAGTACAAGAACAGTGCAGCTCAGCAGCAGGGATTTATGAGTGGGCAAAGAAAATGAGAATTATAGGTGTCCAGTCCCTATGACAGAACTGCCATATATTTCCTCTAACAAAGCGTGTGACAACAGCTCCATAAATTGATAGTAACAAGTGAGCGCCAGCTCATCATTGCAGCTATTTAAGGAGCCAAGTAGCACTTTGTACTTATTGAAGTTCACAGTTAGTTAAAAATAAGCGTTAAAAAAAGTCATTTTTGGACCCTGGCTGAATAAGGCTTTTTACTCAAGATGCCCAGCACTGCATCCTGTCTCTTCTCCTTTTATGCCTAGACAAGCTCTCTGTTGCGGCATTTGGTGTTAGGCACTGCCAGCTTCCTACTGAAGTAGCTTAACTCGGGATGTGCCATAATCAATTGTAAAACTTAGTGGTGAGTATGAAATACTTGATCCTTTTCAATTACCAGCAACTCTGAAATGTGCTTTAAAAATTCTTTAGCTGCAACCCATTAAATATCTAAGGAGAGCTTTCCTGAGACGTAATTGCTGAAGAAAATAACCCCAACATCCACAACATGCTGAACTGGGTTTTTTAATGCTGTCTCATGATTAGATTATTTGCAGTACCTGTCAGCTAATGTGCTGTTTTCATTGCTAATTTAACACTTCTTCCTAAAGGGAGAAGGGGGAGAGGGTGAAAACAACTCTTCACAGTGAACTGCAAATCAAAAAATAGCTGCATGTTTTGTTGTCACTTCTGCTACTCTCCTTTCTGACGTATAAAGAGAAGCTCACTCTATAAGGACAAACTCACTGTTTAAACATGAGAAATATCAAGTTTCTCTGAATCCCATGGCTTTTTTCTTTCTTCTTGAAGCTTTAGGCAAACTTCAGAGGAGACATCTCAGCTAGAAAGAGAAGTTGGAACATTCTCAGGTTAAGGCTTAACTTCAGCAGCGATTGGAATGTAATTTTCCTATAAGAAAAAGTTTGGCATCTCAGTGAAAAATTGGAAGGTAGGAAATGGAAATTAAGGCTTGCTGTCTGTGGAGCTGGAGCACCAGGGAGCTTGGCCCCATTCTACCCCAGACCCCTGCTGCCCTGCTCATACTTGGTTTCCCATGCAGCACTGGTACTCCTGCCCATTATTCTTCTTTTTTTGGGAGCCCTTCCTGGGATCAGGACAACAGGTGGAAAGCCTGCTCCTTGGAGGCTGATGAGGACTTGAGGTCTTTGAACTAAAATTTTGCTGAGGCACATCCTGTGACATTTTCCCAGGGTCAAAATTATTCAGATTAGCAAAGAGAGAGGAGATTCTTGTTTGGTTGGTTTAGTAAGAAGTTGATGTTTTGTACAGAAATGACGTACCTTTGGAGGAAAAAAATAAGGTTACTCAAGAGCCAGGTTAGAAGAAAAATGTTTAATGGAAAATTTTCAGCCAGCCCCACTAAGATCCCTTCCTTATCTCCAGGTTTCGAAGAGCTGCTGCTCTGCTCTCTGCGGTGGCTGGTGTCACATTGCACGGCTCCTCCGAAGGCAGCAGATTGCTTATGCATTACTTCTTTTGCATAATACCAGCAGCTATAGTGGGCTTGTTTGGTTTTGTTGGTTGGTTTTATTTTTTTTTTTTTTTTAACACACATTGTTCGCTGCTAACAAACTCAGGAAGGAAATTTACAGTCCTGAATGGCGAGCGAGGTCTGCAAGGCGTCCCCGACAGGACTGCTCTGCTGAACTTTGCGGTGACTCAGACGTCACAGGAAACGTTTGTTCTGAGCAGCCCCATCTCCTGTCTGTCCCCCTCTGCTTCAAGTGCAGGGTTTAAAAACAGGTCGCGGGAGTTTCTTTTAATTTTGCTTTTGGCATTGTTTTTATGCTTTTTCTCAGAGTGTTTCCCTGCTTTCTGCATGCAAGGTTATTCACTAGCAATAAACTGCATTAAATGGACAGCGTGCTCAAGCAGAAAGTCTTGAGAAGGGGTTGTTCAGCTTTGTGGTAGAGAATCTACCATTCTTGGTTGGATGCTGCCGTACTGGTTATGCTAAATTAAATGCCCTTGTTCTCTTGCTCCCTTCCCACCTGCGAGGCTAAATATTGCATGCACAATTGGAGGGCTGCGTATGAGGGAGCAGGGCTCAGACAAGACGGGGGGACAAAGATGAAAACAGGAATAAAAGATCAGCACCAGGACCTGGGGTTTCATGCAGAGCGCTCCAGCTGCATTATTATGTTTCTATCTGCCAGCACCTCTTCATGTTTGGCAAATTCATTCCACCTCACCGTTCCCACAACTGACATGTAACGAAACCAATTAAAATGCTTGTTAAAGTAAATAAATAAATAAAGACTCTGTAGAAGATGTGACTGTTCAAAGCCTAGCAGCTTGTACTTGTGCATTTTTGTCTCCTCATTAATCTGTTTATGAAAGGGTTTTGATTAGTTCCATATATTCAGCTTCTAAAGTTAATACCTTAGCGGTCTAAGGTGTTTATACCAAAGCTAACACTGAATTTTCTCTCAGCTGCACTAAACATGTAAATCTGGACTGATTCATGCATGCAAAGCAAGTTCTAAAATTGAGTTCAAAAACGTTTTTCAAATGTTTAAAATGCTACGCTAAGAAATGGCACAGGACACCTGTTGGTTTATTCTGGCCAGGGAGACTTCACACATCCCTGTATTTCTATATGTACGTTTGTGTCTGGTACAGTGACTCACGCCTTTTTTATTATTATTATTATTAAAGATAATAAAAAAATGCAGCGGCTCCAAAGTTCTGTTCAGCTCTTAACTCAAACCCATAACCCAGCCCCTATCTGATTTGATCCTCATCTGCACATACACGATCCCAATCTGATTACCACTACATGCTCCTCTCTACTTGTTGCAGCACAGCTAAACTTTGTCTTAAAGGAGACTCCCACCCCTATCAACACTTAAGCATGTGCTAAGCTTCATTCCCATGGCTGGGGTGGGTTGGTTTGTATGCAGACGGTTAAGTGCATGTATAAATATTTACAGAGTTTGAGACACAGTCTGCCTAATTAGGTTTCCATAGCAATTAGCCCAATATCTTGATTAGGACCTGAGGCTGCTTCTATTATAATAAAAAAATAATATAAACCTCATTATATTGAGATGATGAAACCAGAGAGCACTTACAAGAAACGAGTAAATGTTGGCTCAGCGGCAGACAATGGACTTAGCAGGGGCACTATAATAAAACATGAAAGCGACATTTTCCAGCATGTGGAAATACTCTGCATCCAAAGACATAGATTTAAGTGTTACAGAGGAATTAGGCATCTTTGCTTAGAGCAACTGTAGCCCTGCTTTTCCCGGGTTTTAAGCCCACTTTTTGTTGTTGTTTTTCCCTGGCATTCTTAGAAAAAAGGGTTTTGCTCACATGATAGAGAAGCGCCTACAGCTTTACATTTATCTCAGAAATTTTTGTGTGGTTTTACCAAAGGTTGAATTCAATATTATTAGAGAACTCTCACTGAAAGTAGAAAATACAGGGTCAGCGGAGCAATAACTTCTTTGCTGAGAGAGCATTTCATGTCTCAACAGTTACTAATGTTGTACATATTAATTACCATGAGCAGCAATCCATGAAGAAATTACATCCGCACAGCAGTTGTGCTTGTGCTGTAGGTCTGCTGCAGCCGTTACCTGAGAGGTCAGTGCTCCCAGCTGGTCAGGACCAACAGACCATGTGCATGCCAGACAGACAGATGCATAGGAAACTGTAAAACTGCCCATCCCACATCTGCACCAGAGTCGACAGGAGGGGCTGGCACTAAACCTACAAAGCTCTAGCAACAAATTCCTGCTTTACAAACACTGACGCCACTTCCCACTGAAACCAGCCTTAATCCAGCGTCACACCAATGCTGAATACGCTTTGCCTTGTTTAGTAGTTTGGACATCATTTTTTTTCTTTCTGCAGCATAAGTTTTCCTTTTTTTACTTACAAAGTTTCCATACAAATTAAAACAGAGCTATATCCTTAGATTCTGGATTTTTTAAAAGGAAGATGCTGCAGAGTATTATTAGATCCACAGCAAATCTAGATTAAGCAAAATGGCAGCTCATTAGCCTTCATGGACAGGCATTTAAAGTACTTAAGAGGGGACATAGAGCACTGCCCTTTACATTTACTTTGGCACTAATATCAGATTAAAAAGGGAAAGGTTATTAAGTAAAGGTAATTGTCTGTTTTGTAGAGGGAATCTTTCTGAGGCACAGCCTGAGGCACTTAACTTTAAGAAGGTTAATTGTCTCATGGTGGAAGTCAAGCTATTACTGTTATTATGGACAGTTAGGAAAAATTCAGCCTGACATCCGAAGTCCAATAACGAGCCTCAAAAATGAAGCCGATTGGCTGATAGCCACAGGTCTATAATTAGAAAAATTGGCATTAGGAAAATAAAGACGAGCCAGTGGTGAGCCCTATCTGTGCAAATAGGGTACAGCAGCTGCAGCTGGAGAGCAGAGTGGTGCTGCTCCGACAGCCAGCTGGGAACTGAGTTTAGGAAAAGCTGTTGAACTGGGTGAGTGGGGGGTGGCCACAGGAGAGACTTCAGGAGAGACACAACACAGGCCGCGAGTGAGACCAGGGCTGTTAGTTCTTATTTTCACATATAGTGAAAACAAGCACTGGCCCCAAGAGCTTTAGAGTTTTAACTGGGACATTGCAGTTGCACATGGTTGGGAAGAAAATTCTGACCCTCATTTCCACCCTATCAAAGAAGTTGAGATTTTGTCCAAAATGCCCAGAAAATGGTTAAGGGTTTTAATCTTTCTTCCTCCAATCACACTGCTCTTCACCTGCTGTTTAGCCCTGTCCTCCCCTGCCTTGCCTCTATATTCATCATAGAATCAGAATAGTTTGCATTGGAAGAGACCTTTGAAGGTCACCTAGTCCAACCTCCCTGCGATGAGCATGGACACCTTCAAGTAGGTCAGGTTGCTCAGAGCCCCATCCAAACCGACCTTGAATGTTCCCCTTTCCCAACTGGTTTAAGACAAACAGCAGGAGCAAGAAGCTCAACCAAGCCTAGATTTAACTCTGGAAACATGCTGAGAGGCAAGTCAAGGATTCTTCTGCACTTCTTTTGGGCACAGGTGGGGAAGACTGAATATTTAGGTGTACAAATATACCAAAACGTTCATACATGTAATTCTGTCTCAGACTTACAAGCTGCTGGCAGAAAGCTCAGCAGGACACCCACTGCAAACATCCCCAGGAATAGAGTTTCCCTCCATTTGCAAATATTTGATTTTGATGGGAAGGCTTGAATAACAAAACTCCATCTCCCAGGAAGCAAAGTGCTGGCTCAGCAGCTTTCTGTCCCCTTTCCCTAGAGAGCCCCAAAGGAGAGGTTCAATTTGCAGCTCTCAGCATTTCCATCCCCCACCCCTAGGCTGGGGATTTCTCTTCAGGCACAGAAAAGCCTTTTCCTCTGTGAATCCATCTCTCCTTACTTGGCTTTCAGCTTTCTGGTTTTTCACCATCACAGTCGCCATGTGCTGGTACCATGGAGGAACAGCTGTGACCTACGCAGTGCTGGCAAAGAGGTCTGGGATATTTTATGCTGTAAATCCCTTGCCTGTTCCAGAAGGCGGCAACTATCTCTACTGTGTTTGCATCAATGTTTAAACACCTCAGCACATCCTGCTGACATCTTAATGGTAAAAGTCAGCTTGGACATTTTCCTACCTCAAGCTGATTTTCACCCTCCGAAGCCCCCAGCAAAGGGTGGCTTTGCTGATGATGCCAGGAAGAGGAGCTGCACTAATCCCATTGCACAGGTAGGAGCAACAAGGGGACATCAATGCAAAGGGCTCACCCCCAAAATCTGTGGCACAGCCCAGAAATAGGATGTAGAGCTACACTGCAAGTTGGAAGTCCCAGGGCAGCCTTTGCTGTTGAAGGGGGCTGCAGCCCTGAAACCAGGGCGTGCAGGATCAGAAGCAGCCCTGGGGCATTTCATGGCAACCACATGGAAAAGAGCAGAGAGACGGGCTAAAGGAAAAAATAAATCAGAGTCACACAGGTTAGTCAGCATGAGCAGTGAGGCAGGGAGTGATTTAGGAGTGAGACTCCTGTTCCTCATTCAAACACTGCAGTGTGCTGCCAGGAGTCTGCCCCCCAAGACCCTGGCTTTTGAGCTGTCTGCAGACAACTAGGGAAGGACAAGAGGAAGGCGGATGAATGGGCTTCGGTGACATGGCTTGATTCATGCAGAGAGCTGTGTTTCAAGCAATCTCCCTAGACAGGGCAGGCCAGGTGAGCGGGATGGCCATGTTTGTGAGCAATGTCCTGGAGTCCAGACTGCAAAAAATTGTTGGGGACCCAAAATCACGCATTTCCTAGGAAAGTATTGTGGGTGGAAACCAGGAAGGGGGGGGAAAGAGGAGAAGAGGCCGCCATGGGCTTATAGCCTAGGCAAGTTTTGTGGGGAAGGGGCTGTCCTTTTGTCCTGTGGTCCTACAAAGCCTAATGTAATGTTGGCCCCTGAGCTATGCACTTCAGCTGCAAGATGACCGACTGCAGCAAGGAGAGGTGCTGCACCTGCCAGGGCTGGCAGCAGGGCACTTGCAAAGGTACAACTTGGCAAGAGTAACAGGAAAAAAAACCGGAGAGGCCCTTGGGAAAGGATCTCTTCTGGAGCAGAATGAACTCTTTGGAGGTCATTCATGGTTTACTTGTTCCTTACTGAAGACTTCTATTTGTTGAGTTTGGCCCTGTGCTGGTGAGAAATCTCTCACACCATCTTCATCGTAGTGCTGCTGAGAAGAGTATCAGAACCAAACCACTGCAATTATATGTTCTTGTTTTGCTGCTGCTAAGACATGGGTAAATCAGAAAAGCTTCAGGATACCTACTGATTGCAGCATTTATTCAGTAGAAGAGCACAGCCTCACACAATATTAGACAGCTTATAAGTTGAATAAAGGCCTTATTATACCTTTGGCCTTAGTGCCTGTACAACAGCAGAGTCCCCAGTGGTGGATGGGGCCAGGTGAGTGCTGTGGTGATCTGCAGTGTTAGCTCAAGGTTGAGAAGACATCTAGTAATGAATGGAGCTGAGTCTTGTCTCACATATTTTCCTCTTCATTTTTTGTAAGGACAATTAAGCCTGCTGAAAAGAAGAGCATAGGGTCTAGGCAAGATCCTCCTGCACATGGGGTCCAATAATAAATATTTCACACTGTACAGACTGTGCTGATTCATACCAGTGGAGGGTCTACCTCATCAATTCTACCTGAAAGTCAGAACAATAAATCCTTCCCACTTCAGCCCTGAAAAGTGCCTTTCATTTGTAGGATACCAGCATATCAAAGTATTATTTTACTGCTGGAGAAACCAAGGCATGAGTTGATGCAGTGATTTGCCTGGGGTGCCACAGTTTTCTCATGGTGCCACCAAGGAATGAGGGCCAGTGCATGGGGTGAGATGATCGCTGCAGTCTCTTTTGCTCATGTAATCTAGGATGATGAACGCCCAGGTCTCTGGACTTCCAGTCTAACACCATATCCAATAGATCATGCTATCATTCCCATTGCTTATTCTCAGCAGATCAATCCTCTCCCTGTCCCTGCAACTGCTCTTCCAAGTCTGCTTCCCTCCATGCCTACAGCTGCACAGCCAGGACCCTCCATCTCAGCTCAGGAGAATAAGGCCATGAGTGGTAGGTAGAAGTTTCCTTGCAGCATATTTCTGCTGCCAAGGAGAGAGAAAAGATGGGCCCATGAGCCATGGAAGTTGGCAGAGTCCCCATGAGGCCATTCTCTGCTGGCTAGCCTTGATGATGTTTTGTAGAACAATAACTGGCCAGGACCCACAAGGCAAACCTGCTGCTGATTGCCGGAGAGCTTCAGAAAGGTTAAAACATTCTCCCCATTTCACTTTGACATCTCTGCAGCCCCTTCCTCCAGCCAGAGCTCCACTTAATAATTAATTGGAGAAATATCCCCCTTACCAAACAGCAACCAGAACATTTAGATCCTCCTGAGAAAAGCTATGTCTGTATTTCTATCATGACTGGCAGCAGGAGATATGAGGCATTTTCAGAAGGAGGGTGGAGTGCTGTCGCCGCTGAATCAGACTATCGACCTATTCTTGCCAACCACTTCAGGGCATGGTGCAGGGAATATTTTATCCCTTCAGCATCCACTCACCGCTGACCTGTGCTAGTTACAAGGTGCAGGTTACACAGTGGTTGTATGGAGCTGTCAGGAAGCAGCCCTTTCCCAGAGAGCCAGGACAGAGAAAGACCAAGGAAGGACATAGGATGTCCAAGCAGAAGTGGATCCCAGGTCATAGCTGCACTGCTATGTCATGCTGCTGTCTCTTGTCCCAGCAGAGAGGATAGGATCAGAACACCAAAGTTCATGAGATTTTAGCTCAGAGAGAATCAACAAATTTACCTGACAAATCTTTCCCTTCCCAGGAAAGCCATCCAAAGGGGCATCTTTCCTCTCCCTTAGTCCTTTCACATGCTGCACAGCTAGGCAGTTCTGGCACTGGTTGTGGTGCCTGGTCTGTTTCTGCGCTGCTTTGAAGCTCTGTGTGTGTGTATAATCACACCCAGCCATGTGCATGAGGAGGCAACATGGTCCAGTGAGTAGGACATCACAATGGATATACAGAGAAATGAGGTTTGTACTCCTCCATGGCATATGTAATGGCTTGTTCAAGTCTCTCTCTTCAGTATCTCCCAGATATTAATTTTCACTGCCAGCATAATGTGAACAGGAAGAATTCCTTACAGAATGATCTGAGATCCTCTGATCAAGAACATTAAGTGCTATTGTCATATAGTCAACTGAAGTAGAAACAACAGCTATATGATTAGTTATATTTATGGCACAATCCTTATCATCACTCATTTCATGTGTTCTGCCAGTCCATATTTACTGCTTGCAACATTTTAGGCCCTTATACAGCCTCATAAATCCTACCCAATTTTGATTCAAGATGGGCAACATTATGTCCTAAGCTAGTAGCTAAGATCTAGCAAAGCTAACTACAAGAACTTGCATCTGATGGAGAACATATAATTCATGTGCTACTGAATATCTATGTGCTGTGAAAAGGAGTGATACTTGGTAAACAAAGTAAAAAGCTGGAACTAAAGCTCTGTGGAAGTTTGTATGCATAGTTTATAGATTTTTAATTTACTACCTCATCTGTAAGTTAGAATAATTCAAAATTTCCCAGTCCAGGTGCTAGGAATTGCCTTTCACAATTTGTTTCAGACATTGTACTCAACCAGGGCAGATGATAACAATGACTTTCAATGTTATTTTAAAACTATTGTGGATATATATTCCTAACCTCCTTTTTCCTTTTGCAGGTGTTGGGCTCAGGGTAACTAAAGATCCTGAATTCACAGACAATAGGATAAATGTATAACTAAATGTTGCAGTGAAAGCTTCCAGAAACAAGATTATTTTCTGGCAGTTACGTGGTATTAAAAATACATTAAGGCATAGGGGAAGAGGCTATTGATACTCACTGGAGGTGATCTCATGGGTATAATGGAGGTCATGCCAAGTCATGCCAAGATATTGCACAACAATATCCAGTCTAATTTCTCTGGTACAGACTGTGCCGAATTCTCACTGTTCCCCACCTGACCTCCTGAAATGTCTTGTTTTGCCATGTCACTTGCCACCAACTAGCCCTGAGATCTTATAACAGAGAGACTTTCTCTACGCAAAGGCTCAGTGGCTTTCACAGTTTTGTGGTGGGAGGTGGTGAGAGAACAGGTCAGTAAGAAGACAGCTGAGCTCTGAGGTCTCATTTTCCTCTAACCCTTGCAGAAGGTTGGGCACTCTGCCTAGAAGTCTCTTCACATCGTTCTCTAGCAGTGCCTCTCTGTTTACTCTGGAATGACATTAAAATCCTAAAAAGACCCATACTCACTCTTTCAGACAGCTCAGTCCTCTCTGCCTACATGTGTGGCATATTCATGAGCCAAATAAATCAAGCCCAGGGTAGATTCCAGTCTTCTGAATGTGGATGCAGGTACCCTGGCCCTGCAGGCTGAGCTTTCTGCTGGAGCAAGGAAATCTTGGCTGCTCCGATAATCACATGATACAAAGGCACTTTACCCCAAGACTGACCAAAGGACTCTCTTGCTGTAGCAAAGAAAGGATCATCTGATCCTTTCAGACAAGTGTCTTCTTGTCTAGGAGGTTTTGCCTGTGAGCATCTCCTGATTTAGATACACAATAAGTACTTTCACCACTGTTTGTACTGTTCCTTGGTGGGGATGGCTTGATATCAACCCTCTTGTAGATGATCCAGCTTTTCTCCATGGCTACTCAGCTCATCCAAGCAGTCTCTCCCTATGCCTACATACAATGCCTGTCCATTTCTTCTCTATGACCCAAGCCCTGTCTGCTACACTTATCACATCCTACAATCCCATCATACTCCTAAACCCTACCCATTTTACTGATCTTTTTCTGAGCTCCTGAGCAGAAGCTGTCACTTATACCCAGATGTAACATAATTTTGCAATGCAGAGGAACCCAGGGACTGGCCAGTGTTGCTGAAAGCCATTTTTATTCAGGTCAGGTCAACTTTGTTAGTCTGTGTTTAGGATGAATGTCTCATAAGCCAACTCTGAATTGCAGATTATATTCTGAAAGCCATCACGAGCTCTGTTTCAAAACGGAGTGAGAAGGGAGAGTATTTTCATTTAAAAAAACCCCAAACTTTGCATTAGCTGCTCTTTTATTAAGGGATTTAAGATGCTTTTTTTTGTGGCTCTGAGGTTCTGACTTCTGATAAGTAGCAACTGGGATGTTCCTGAATATATTTCAGTGCTGGATACATTTGGTTCCTTCCTTTCTTGGATGCCTTTGCTTCTTCCCTGATAACAAAAGCTTTCCATCTGGGGCATTTTATCCAATTAATCCTTTTGTCTCTTTCACCAACAAAAAGGACAAAAAAATGACTAAGAGAACACCATGACTGGGCTGCTGTCCCAGGCTGGCAGTACTTAGCTCTGATGTTTCAGGCAACAAGGAGATTTTCAGGAAGTAATTTCTAGGGGAGATCCTCAATCTGTAGTCCTCACCACATGTACATTTCCTCCAATGCTTTACAGTGCCACTAGTACCTTCATAAAAGTAGTAAGATTTGAGATCAGGGGACCTAGTTTCACGAGCTATGCCAATGCACTGCTCAATGTACTTGTACCACATCACATCCAAGGGGATTTAGGGTTATGTGAGTTCACTGGTGATGCAGATGGAGGAGCAACATCAGGCCTGCTAGGCCCCTACAAGCTACCTTTAGGACCAACAGCATTGCGACAGCAGCAGCAAAGACCTTGGTGCAGGCAGAAAACCTGCCTATGAATCTAAGCAAGCATTAGAGTAGCTGGAATTGAATCCTGTTGCCGGGACTACACTGATATTGGTACCCAACCCAGCCAGTCTGGCACCAAGCATTTTCTTGCTAAAAGCCCTGGTTATGCCACGCTGCAGAAATAACCACCCAGCACAGATCCCTGGCCAAGGGCTGTACCACATGGACTGAATTGCCATGTGCCAGTGCATCAGCTGAAGTCAGGTCACAGCATGCAGATGGGTAAGACAGAGCAAAAGAAAAGAAATGCCCTTGTTTTACAAGGGAACTGAGACACAGGGAAAATAGGCAATTAATGTACGATCCTATGGGAATGCTGAGATAGAACTGGGAATCAAGTTCTCCAGAGTCCAAAGTCAGGGCCACAGCCATGGTGTCAGCCCTCTACACATGCATACACACAAACACACACAGCCTCTCTGGCATATGCCCTGTGGGAAGCAAGGAATTTAATATTTATCTCTTAAAGACTCTTTCTTGGCAAATAAAATCATGAATATCTGTACAGCACTTTAAGAGCCTTGAACAGAAGGCTCCATCAAAGCACTGTATTAATAGTTTGTTTGTTTTTGAAAAAGGGAACAGATGGACAAAATCTTGGAAAAAGAAAGAGAGAAACAAGATGTGATTCTATGTTGTAAAATTCCTTTCCCTCTTCCAGAAGTGACTAACACCCTTCACTTGGTGCTATTGTACAACAGAGATAAAAGGTAATGGGTTTGCTAGATTTTTTTTGGTATGTGTGGAAATCTCTTTATCAAGCAAAGCCACAGACTGCTGGCCCCACTCTCCACTGTTTTACTGAAAACCTAACATAGAGTTGCCAACTGATAAAGCCATTTCTGGCATTCTTTTATTCCCTTATCTCCTTTGTTCTTGGGGAAGTGATGAGGCACTGTCAGGCACAGAGTGCCTGGATGCTGGCTTGCAGGGGGCACCTCACAGCAGCTCTCAACAGAAAGCTCTGTAAAGATAGATTTCCACTGACAGAGCATTCTGCACCACTCAAGATAGACTCAGGCTGACACACCTTTTCCTATGCTTCCCGAGGCCTTACTTATTTCAGAGCAGCTTCATTGTACTCCCTGTGGATGTTCCCAGAAAGCAAAGCCAGCATGTCCTGGGTTCATCACCCCGGATTTGCTTTTAGAACTGCAGAGAACCTGTAGCACCAAACTCAGGACATGTCTTTACCTGCAAATTATCTTATGGAACAACAGGGCAAGTGATGGCCACTTGAAAGCACATGACAAAAGCAGGAACAGAGCTGAGTTTTCCTGCTTCCACGTGCCTGTGCTTGCAGTGAGACAGTCTCCACTTTGTGTTTGAACCAAATATTCTCCTTAAGAAATGGATAAGCGCTTTAAGTTCCACAAACTAGAGTAGGGTCCAACATCAAGCAAATATTTTCACAGCTATTGAGGTAGCTTCCATTAATACTTACATAGCTACTAGCTCCTAACAGCTTCCAAAGTAATTTTTAAAGTCAGAAACTTACTTAAGCCCCACCCAGCCCTTTAACCAGCAGGTGAACTACATGCTAGGTACAAGATGTGCATTCGGTTCCACTGGAGATTTTGAAATGTTACAGGATGGCATGGTTTCCAGTCAGAAAGGAATCACACCAAAATATCCTCCAGAAAAGAAAATTCCAGCCAGCTGTATTTTTAATTACCAACATAGCTCACACATATATATATGTAATATGTGTATTTACACATATATGTTTATTGGTAAGGCCATTGCAGTCAAAGTTGAAAGGTTTCATTAAAAATGATAGCTGGATGTTGTGAGAACCTTTTCTTGTATAATAACAAAACTGAGATCTCAGTGAATAACAGTGTGACTTTTATAGCTTTTCAATTCTTTCCAACAAAAGGCCCAGCTGGAAGTGCAAAAAGCCAGCATAACTCCCCAAAATGGAAGGCAGCAGGACAGACACAAATACTCCTTCTCTAGCAAAGAGTGCTACGGAGCTCCTGAATATCTAGGACTCCCCTTAGGCCACCAGTTTGGCAACTTCGTGTCCTGCCAGGGGCTGGAGCGTAGCGCTGGCTGGCTGACAGACAACCATCACATGACTGCATCACAGTCAGGGATAAAATTCCCTTTTAACACAAGGGGTGATTCCCTCTGATCCAGCCAAGGAGTTATCCTGGGAAAACAGAGGCGAGTGGTGCCGAGGGCCAGGTATTCAGCACCAGAGGGATGGGGAAAGCACTGCCTGGAAGCAGCTACAGGGAAGCTGTGTTTCCACCAGGCGCGTCTGGGGGCAGAGACCCAGTCATCATCTCTCATCATCAAACGGGACAGAAGGGAAACTCAGCCTGCCGAATCTAGTTTCTTGCTGCTGGAAGCAAACACTTCCTAGGAGTTTATTGATTCATCTTAAGGCCACTTCAGCTTGTTAGGTTTTGGGTTGACTTTCCAGTCCCAGTAGTTCTGCTTAGAACTGCTCTCCAGCCTTTTTTCTGGAGCAGTGCTGCTGAGGTCAGGACAAAGCAGGAATGCTGACTTGACCCTACGCTGTGTTTTAACACACAGAAGCAATGTTTATACAGAATACAGCTCAAACTGCATGTGTGAAGGTAGGCAAGGTGCAAGTCAACAGCAGATCTTCTGCCAAGACAATGGAGCAAGAAAACATCTGAGTAGGTTGCATGTATGACAAGGACAGGATATTACATGTACAACTAGTTACAGATGCACTTCTGTCCACACTGGGATCAAAGACTTATCACAACAAAGAGCTCTATAAAACAGAGATGTGTTGCCTGTTCCAGAGTGCTTGTGTTCTACGTACAGGTCTCCAGAGATACTCTGGTGTGAGGCCAATTTTGCTGTGCAGGCTGGAGTAAGTCACCCATCATCTGTGTCAGCAAAGTGGGGATTGCTGTACTCTGAGATCCTTGGATGAAGATCATCACTTAATACCAAATTCTTTGCAGTCCCCTTTCACCATCTGATTTCTACAGCAGAGTGCTCTATATAGAAATGGCATTTGCTTCTTGCTTCATCTCACAAATCCACTGATGAGCTGTTACAGGCCCAGATGTCAAGCTTTACAGCAAGAAAAAAAAAAGAATTAAGGTATTTGTGGCAGTTTTTTGTTTTGTTTAATATAAAAATAAAATATACATTACTGTATGTTAGAAATGCAGAGAAAGCAGTGGGCTAGTGGATGAATCTTCTCTAAGTAGATTAAAAGGACTATCCATACCAGCAGAAAAGAAACATTTTTGTTCCTCTTATCAGCAGCAGGAAGGAGGGATGGAGGCAGCTCAGGTGCTGGCATGCCTGGAGGAAAGGATGGACACAACCACTGCAGCGTCAGAGATACAGCACCGTCAGCCAAGCCTCACAACATGGTTTAAGGCACTAAAAGAATTTGAAATAAAGGAAAATAGAAACAATTTGCCCTGGCAGGTGTTGTAACCTTGCCTGTGTGCTTTTCCTCAGCCACCATAAGCATTAGAGAAGAAACTTTATTAGAGATATTTACCCCCTATATTCCAGGGGCAAGGACCCTACAGGAGACATAGAAGAGGGATGATAAGATAGCAGGAGCCACAGCATGCTGGGAGATGATCTTACTTCACTTGCTCTAGCAACTGCTAAGGGACAAGAAAAACAGCAATTAATTATGATCATATTTTTTTAAAACTTCTTTTTGCTTTGAGAGTTCACTGTTAGTAAAGGAGCCGACGTTTTTATTTTTAGAGTATGGCTTTTGTTTTCACAGTGCCCAGTCCTCAACACATAAAATCACCTCTATAATGGGGGATGTAGCACGGTGAATGCAGGGGGTCTCTGGAATAGGTCCAGCCTATCCTTCCCAGGTGCCATGTCGAATCTGAGCAGACATTCATTTTCATTTTCCCTGCACAGTCCAAGCATATGCAAAGGGGTGGGAAACAATCTCCTGCTTCTTCTACAACTGAGCGCAGCGATATAAAAACCTCATTCTCTCTCCTTTTATGTTGCCCATAAAGCTCCAAATGTTGCTCTTAAACGGAGTCCCCCTCATGCATATAATTGAGTGAGTGATTTCTCAGCCACCTGCATTATGATATTGCTGGGCCAAATGTTGCCTATTTCCTATGTTAAAGCATTTTTTGGTGAGTTTTCAGCTGCTGCTATGCATGAATTTTCCAGAGCCAGAGCAAGCATAGACAGCAAGCAGTGTAGGACAATTAATATTTTCAGTTAACCTCATCAACTTCCATTGTGCATCAAGTAGACAACACCACAGATTCAGATTGACATCACTTGCTGCTTTCTTAACAACCCTGAAAATGCTGTGCACTCTCCTTTTCTGAGAGCCTACATACAGAAATAAAAAAACCAACAGATCCAGAGTTAATTCATTAACACCACGCTTGAGTGAATTCAATAGCTCCCTGACAGTGATGTGTAGGAAGGCTGTCTTCCTATTGCTCCTTCCAGGCTGGATTTGCTGATGTCTAGTAATGCAACTGAGCTCATTTTGCAACATTAGCAGTAGTAGGATTTCCCCTTCCTTCAGAAGAGAGGTTGCAAAACCAGGTAGAAAGTAAAAGTGTCCTTTACTTCATTTTTACATTATTTTACTTCATTTATAGGTATTTTCATTGCTTGCTTATTAAAACATGATATAGGCATCACTGTCCAGCTTTCAAAGAGGCTTGGAAGACAGCAGAAAACCATAGTGGTTTTTGTTCTACAAATGGGGAAACTTAGGCACCAAATGGTCATGAGACATCTCAACACTTGCACAGCTCACCAGGGTCAATATAAGTTTTTTCCCAGTTTGGTGCTCTCAAGTACCAATAGCTGCATTGTCTGATACTTGGGAAAAAATGGGATTAAATTATGACAGTCTGAGATCTGTGATGAGACTACCTTTTTTTGTTGAACATATTGCTTTGAGAAACAATAAGGTGCACATATAGAAAGAAAGCTGGAGTTCCTCCTAGATCATTAAAACCAAAAGTTCTATAAAAAGCACTTTTTGCAGCATTTCTCAAGCACTTGGATTTAACTTCAAAGCCTGCTGTTAGTTACTAAATCATTTTGAGGGGCAAAAGAACCAAACGTAAGGAACAATTTAAGGAAGGAAGACTCTCCTCTTTAATACACGGTTGTGCTACCCCCAACACAGACAACTCAGGGAAAATCAGACCAACTGCAGCCACCANAAAAACCCCAAACCAAATCCACACCAAAAAAAAAAAAAAAAAAAAAAAAAGAAAAATCTTGAAACCTGCATGCAACAGCTCATGCATCACTGCCACCCCATGCTGACCACTTATTCCTCCGCTGTCCCTGAAAAGACTTTGGCTTGCGTGGACATTGAAGAATGGGGATCTTTCTTCACCTCTTCCCAAGCTACCAAACCTGTCAGCTAACACCTCAGACAACACTTAGAGTCAGGGAAGGTCTTCAGCCAGCAAGGTTCTGGGGCCAAGCAGTATTCAAGCTGCTATTGTGGATGATACAGGTCAGAGGGTAGCTAATTTCTTTCCTGGAGCTGTGGTTTTATCCTATCCAATGTAACTAAAGAAAATCACTGGGTGAAGACTTTATTTCCTGATAGCTTTTGGACAGAAACATGGGTTTCTGAGCAAGCTTCATTCTTCCCTGCAGCGTGTTTTCTACCTCTAAATGTTGAGCCTTTTTCTTCTGCAAACAAAGCTACAGTGCCCCATGGGAACTACAGTTTCAGCTGCTCTGTTCCCCTTGTCTCCAGCTGGACTGTATTTCCCACCAGACAACGCAATCAGCCCGGGGTTGCGTTTCAGCACCCTTCCTCCCTGGGGAAGAGGCCATAGGGTCTCAGGAAAGACTGGGATTCACCCATGAGCCTGCCCCAAAGGAGACTGCAACACTTAACCTTGGTTCCCCTATAAGCCTCTGCTGCTTTTCCACAGGGAAAATATTTTTAATCTGAAATGTTCCAGTTTAATTTCTACCAACAATCAACTTTTGGAGCAGAAAAGAATTTTTTTTTTTTTAATCTGCTCTGTCTAGCTGCATTTTTATACTTCATCAGACCTAGCAAAGCCACCCTCAGTACGTCATAACTGTGCATTAGATAGTGATCTAGCTGTACTCATATTTTGCTGTCTTCCTGGCTAGTTTAAATGGATGTTGTTATTCCTGGCAAATCCACAAATTAGGTGGCAAGTGGTAAATATGCAGTACTTAACATGCAAAGCAAAATCAAGGACATGTTGATCTTGGTTTGGATTTGCATTGTTCAGTGTAAACAAAGTCCTGCAACTTCCATAAAGGAAAGCTAAAAATGAGAGAGTATGAAATTTCTTTGTCCAGTGGAGATTTTGTGTCTCCCTGTGCTAGGGCTTAACCCATTCCTGTTGTTGTGTAGGCAATTTCTTCCAAGTTCAGTGAGGTTTATGGAAAGAGCTATCACCGCATCCAAACTGACCTTCTCACCTTCTTTCTGGAGAAATAGAGCACAGGTTACGAGAAGTGAAAAAGATCTGGTAATCCTGCCTTTTCCTCTGCCTGGTGATGCTGAATTACATCCTATAATCTGCCTTCCAGGGCAGAACCTATTATTTGAAGATATGGGATACTGACCAGATGGTACAAGTTTTTGTGACCCAGCCTGTGCACTGCCCTATATGTCATGAATTAATTGGCTGCTACAGACAGTTTTTTCCTTCCTCTCCTGGAAATTGCTACCCATGTCCTGCATGGTTAGTAGCTGCTGCTTCTTAAGATGGTTCAAACAGTCTGTGAAAGGCTGATTAAGTACTCAAATGCACGCAGCACCCATAGCTAACAGTAGTCAGGGGGTAGCTGATTTCTATCCTGGAGTACCCATTCTCTATGCATTTTATCCTGTCTGATGTAACTAAGGAAACTCACCAAAACCTTTGACAGCTTTTGACCTCAACTTGGGATCATGACTTCTGCAGCTCAACACGCACCCCTCCACTAAACACTGAATCTTTGCATTGATTTTAGGTAGAGAAATGGCTTTTCCGCAAATAAAACCAATTTACTCCAGCTTAATTTTCAAGAGACTAACAAAGCACATCAGATACTGTAAGTTTTTGGCTATACCTCTAATCTGCCATCGGGGACGTAGAGCAGCATCAGTCCCAGCTTTGGCAGGAGGTGCCAAGAAAGGCAGCTACTAGTTCAACCCCAGTAGAGCTGTGTCAGGAAGGGGCAGTGAGGAGCCTGTGCTTGGCAAGGGTAGGGAGCAGAAGAGACAGGTAGTAAGATCCTTGAGGGGTTGAAGGTTATTTGGAGAAGAGATCCTGTTAGGTGACTAACAGAAAAGAGGCATAAAAAAGGTGTATTTTTTTTGTTCTGTGATAACCTGGTGAGTAGGGAACCAGAAACGATTCCTTCTGCCAGAAAATGCAATGGGAACATGAAACAACCAGTCTCTCAGGGGATAAGAGTGAAGAGGATGGCGGAACTAGCATGCATGGCATAGCACCCATGGTGTGAATACCAAGCACATCTGAAGATGAAGAGCTAACTCTTGCTGTCCTTCCTCCCCATGATGAGCGTCAGGACTGAGCAGAAACACATGACATGGGTCATGTTCATGGCAGAGACTGCTGAGGATGGCAGAAGAGCAAGGGCAGCCAGGACGTGGCACCAGGAGCCATCACCTGATAAGGAAATATTGCCTGCAAGCAGAAAATGAAGGCAGGATCTGGCAGCCAGCGGTGCCTGTTGAATCTAGCGCCTCACCCATTGTATGGGGTCTGCAGAAAGCAGGAACACTCCTGCAGCCTTCATGCCACTTTCCTTGCAACAAAGTATTGGGGCACCCAGGAGGGTGAACAGGGAAAGCAGCCATCTACTGATAGTGTATTTGCACCATGATTTTGTACCTAGCTGGTCTTGGCAAACAGGCACCAGGGGCCCGAGATAGTTATTTGGGTTAAAAAAAAAAAAAAAAAAAAAGGCTGATGTGTGCAACGCAACTTCTGAGCAAAGGAATCACAAGCACTTATTCCAACCCTGCCCTCCCTTCTCCTACCACACTGGCCATGACTGTGCCTCTGCAGCCACCTGATGGACCCTGGCACCTCATGTCTTAGAGGACAAAGTTAAGAAGGGCGGGAAAATGAAATAAATTATTTTTTCACATGGCGAAGAGAGGCACAGCACCACATGTTACTCTGCTCTGCTGTACAGCAGCCAGTTTAGCTTCTAGAGTGATGCTTACTTGTACCATGGCCTATTGTTTTCTGAAAAATAAGCCTTATTTAGGTGAGACTTCCAGCTCCCTGTGGAAGGGTGAGTGTAGTTATTGAGTTTTGCTCTTCATCCACATGAGGTACTGGATACCACAGCAAGCTGGAGGTAGAGCCAGACCTGGCCCTTTTTCATGCCATGCTCACTAGATTGATTCCCTTTTCTTAGGATAGCAAACCTACATGATCTAGCAGAACTAAAACACTGAATCACCAGACATAACTCAAACCCTAAAGCATTTAGGCAAATACAGGGGTTACTTTTATACTTTAGTACTAAAACAGTTCAGTCCCACTGCTCCCAGCTCCCATCCCATGACATAGGTGTCAGTGTCAGGTTTGCTCCCACGGCACGAGCAAGACTGCCAAGAGCTTCGCTGGCAGCCTGTCCTTGAGTTCCACCAGTCAACTTCCTGCTGAGCTGCCTTACTTTCTGCATGTAGGGTCAGAAACTTCCTCGGGATTGACAAAGCAATGAAGAGAAATGACCTGAAGATGAGAGGTCTAGCCCACACTGTCAGCTCATTTCCCCCACCCCTAAACAGATTTGGTTTAATTACCAGATTTCTACTTAATCACAACACCCAGATGCACCTCAGATGAAAACCAGGCCCTCATACATTTTCCCAGCAGAACTTCCTTCCAGCTCAGGCACTGCCTCACTCAGCAGGTCCCTGGCCACCTGGTAGAGGTACCATGACATTACAGTTATTATGATTCCACTGTTATTTCCTGGCCATCCAGTCTGGGTTGCTGCAAGTTAATAGCCTCAATGAATCCTTATACTGCATCCTCCCCTCCCAGCAACTTATACCTTCCTTGCAGCCTTTTTTTACCCCATCACTAGACCTGCAGTAAGGAGACCTCTGTCCTGCCCAGCAAGCCCCCAGCAGTGCAGCTGCCAGCAGTGACTGTGCCCCATCCTTCCCTCCACCCTGCCCAACAGCCATCAGCACCTTCCCTCTCAGCCTGTTGTGCTTTGACAAGCTCAGGACAACTCATTGGGGCAGTCTTCTGCACCAAGAGCCCAAGTCACAGAATTTTATTCTCTAGCAGCCCCTTACTAGTCTCAGCCCACCTCTGAGTGAACAGCAGTCCTCACCTGCCAGGCAGCCTAATTTCCCCTCCATTTTGGCAGTGTTATCAGAAAAGTACCCAAAGATAAATAAGTATAGGTGTCAAGATACAGGGGGTCCGCAACATATCCTTTGTGGGAGAAGGGAGCTTGCTTCCCAAACACATACATTCATCTCCCAGTAGGAGGAGTTGCTGGGAGACACCCAGATTTCTTTTTTTTTTTTTTTTTGACTCATTTTTCTTTACCCTAGTGAAGGGCCCAGCTGATTTCTGTCATCTGCCATTGTTTGTGGTGGTGGATAACATCAACCCTTAACAGAGGGTTGATGAAAGCACAGTTACTACCTTCCCCCCAACATCTTATCCTCCACCTTTCCAATTGGGACACACTGTGGTATTGTGTCCTGCTCTGGCATGGGCAGCTGCCTGCAGATGCCACAGCCATCCAGATAATCAGTGATTATTGCAATGACTGCTTCTGAATATCACTACTCAAAGGAAAATCTGGGTTATTTATTAGGCCATGGCAGTTTAAGAGCACAAACTGGGAAAGGGGTCCCTCATCCCATGGTCCAGGCAAGAAAAAAATCAGTCCCTTGCACCTGTCAGTGAGCCTTATTGCCAGCAGAGAGGAGCTGTATTTGATTTTTTTTTTTTTTAACAGCTCAGTAGATCATGTCAGCAGACAACAATGTGCTCACTCCACAAGACACAGAATTTGACAGGCAAAACAACCTGCCAGTTACTTATCATTAGTGCAAATGACTGATTTTTTGGTTCACTGGCAGTTCAGAATAATCTGAAGGTTTTATTTTGAGTCAAACTGAAGAACTTTTTTTCAGAACTTTCAGCTCACCTTGATATTTCACATTTCTGCTCCAGTATCTTTGAAAAGAAACTTTTTATTCTCTTTAAAAAACTGCAAAAAAGGGAATGCTTCATCTGATCCAAAACTATTTGTATCAGTTTAACTTCCAGCCAAAAAAAGGGGGGATTCAATAGCAGATATTTCTCCCAGTTAAGAAGGAAATTCTGTTCAGTTGAAACGCCAGCTTTTCCTCTGGTCAGTTGAAACCCCAGATTTTCCTTGGACAAAGCCTTTTTATGAAAATTTTGGAACTGCCTTAGCTAGCCTTTCCCCACCCCTACTCCTGTTGTGCTGCAAAGGCCATCACCCACATCTATTTCTGTAGGCTCAGCAGAGACCACAAGTCAAAAGGGAAAGGGATATTAATTTCCCATCACTCTTATCCTCCACTCCCAACAGTGTGCCCAAGATCTTTTGCACATCAGCAGAATCCCATTCTGCCTCATTCCTATTTCAGCCATCCAGAGCCAGCCTTATGCCATCCACTGGCTTGGAAAGAAACACATTGAAGAGTCAACCAAGGGGAAAAAAAAAAAAAAAAGAAAAAAAAAAAGAAAAAGAAAAAGAAAAAAAGCAGTAGGTGTGCAGGCCAACTCTGCAGGTGCTTCTGCAATTGAGTCTTGGCTCAGGGCAGTAAATGTTAGTGACTTTTAATTTCCTCTGTCCCCAGGCATCCTGGATAATATCACTCAGATAGCACTGATTCCACTCCTGACCTGGCAGACAATGCTGGGTGTCCCACCACGCTCCATTGGGTACAGTAAGCTTCACTTAAGCCCGCTAAGCCACTAGGCTAGTTTGGCGAGTCATTTAATAACACTGAACATGCTTTTCCCTACAACTTTGCAAGGAGAGGAGGAATCTACTGCCAGGGGATTAAAGACCCTCAAACAAATTTTAAGCACAAATTGAATTTTTTAATTGGACTGGAGTACTGAAACATATTCAGATCTTGACCTCAAATCAGATCAGAAAGGAGAAGTAGGAAGTCAGTTGGCTCTGGAGGTTTGTAGGGGGTCACAGGTGCCTTTAATAACTGATTCTGCAAGTTAATAGCTTGATTAGGGATGGGAATAGACTAAAGATGATGCTAAAGAGCTGAAGTTTTAGTCCTGTTTGCTTTATAACAAGAGCTAGTATCACAAGAAGATCACACCTGGAACAGGAGATTGGAAAGACTCCTGGATCAGTACATTTAATCTGTTGCTATTGCAAACCTTTTCTTGTAATTGTGACAAATTTTGAAGTTTGTCAAGCCACATCCTTAGGCACAACTTTCTTGCATTCATTGCTCCTACTGGGAAGCAATTTCAAAATCTGAGAGTTAGAAACTTTCTCCTAATTAACAGCCAAAGACTCTGTGGTTAGCAAATAACATTCTCCTTTAGCTATAGTAAGCAATTCTCCTCATCTCTTTAGGAGCAACCCACCAAGAGGGTTCAGACCTGAACAGTACCAAGGAGTGAATTATATTTGTCCTAGCCTTGAGAGGACAGCTGTCAACCAACTGCTGGATCATGACCATACTGTTTCAGTTGATGCCTGTGAATCAGCTGTTGGTTACCCTGAAGAAATGCTGAACCACTACTTGGTCTCCAGCTGCCCAGAGCACTTCCTGCTGTAGCTTCCCCCAATGATCTGGAAAACCTACTTACAGTATTGTAGGGTGGGTACCAGTTGTTACAGGGGTCCCACTACTGCTCAGAGCAAGGACAGGATTTAGTGCCAAGGCAGAGTGAGCTTCACAGGTCTCACGGGCTAACTGCTCAAGCAGCTGCAAGCTGAATTGCCCCAGCCTGGCAGCTATGCTGCTACCCTGCACTACTTCCCACCTCATCCTCTACCTCAGCTGTATATAGGCACATATTTCCAAAGGTGTCAAATGGAGCTGATCCTAGCCAAGAGTTTGCACATAGTTTCCTGGAGCTGCTTTGAGAATTGCAGACTCCAGTCAGAATTTCAGATCTGCATCTTAGGTTCAGCACTTCACTGAAGGATCAACAAGAACACCTTTGTGAGTGTCTGAGAGCCACTGGGTTGCAAAGTCCTTAAACATTTGGCTGCCACTGAGAGTCTTACTGTGATGTTTATTCAAGTCATGACCTGAGCACCCACAGCTCTGATTTGCAGACACCAGGAACCATTGGCATTTTTGAGCATCTTCGATCTGTTAACTGACATTTTCTGAAAATGAAAAGCTTTTGGGTTGACAACCCAGGAGAGAAAGCCCCCTGCCCCCCAGCCAGCTCCTGCACGGGCCTTGGCAGTAGGCCCAGACAACATCAACAAGCTTTGAGCCTGACTTACAGCACTATCTGAGACAGTGAAGAAAATGGAAACTCCCATGACAGCATTCACATTCAGGTCTTGTTGATGAAACTACTGGTCATTAATGCCAAAACCAGCAAAGATTGGTTTTTTTTTTTTTTACATGTGGCTTCAAAATTCACATCAACAGGCAGAGTAACACCTTTCTTACAGCTCCTTAAAACACCTCTGTGCCACAAACCTACCCTTCACACCCACCTGGCACCAGGCTGGCCCATGGCAAGGCACAGCTTCCTCCTCATTTCATCTTCCTCCAACACTCCCATTGCGTTTTGTCCACTTGTTGCATCCTGTCTAATTCCTGTTCAGGCATTCATCAGGGAGGGGAAGGTTGTTTTTGCTACTTGCCTGTGCTGCACCCAAAGTAATGAGCCCAGAACCCTTGTGCGAATTCCTACCTGATACTCCAGTTTTAGCTGGGACTACAAGGAAGATTTTCCTTTCTTCACACCCTTGACAGTCAAGTGGAAAACACACCATTTTAGAAAAACAAAGATAATTGGGAAACGTACTTCAGGGTCTGTCCAAAACATTTGATTTGACAAGCAAAATTCTTGGTTGGAGTTATTTAACTTTGCCCTCCTCCTTTCCACAATTTCAAACTAAAGTTCTGCACACAGAAAATATCCTTTTGAAATAGAAGTCAAAATGCTGTCTGCAAGCTGTTGGAAAATGTTTGATGTCAACATCCCTATTCTTCCCTTGGCCAACACTCAAACCATATTTGACACTAAGGAAATAGGCTGGGCCTTACAGAAGCAGTTTTGGGGCAAATTCACTGCTCATTCACAAACTCTAACCAGTTCTTCATGCAAAGCATCACAACCATGACTTCAGGTCATTTGTGACCTTGGCCTTAGTGAAAGCAAATGTGATCCTAATGTTTACAGATTCCAAGTCCTAATCCCCAAACATCCAAAAACCTCATTTTGTTTGCTCAGTATTAAAAAAAAAAAAAAAAAGAGAGAGTTTTTCTTTCTCTTTTTTCCCTCTTTTCAAACAAATTCTTCCTGCCTTTGGACAAGCTGACATTGTGTGTGTCCTTGAGCATGTTCAAAAGCAAGGCAGAGTGTTCCTTTCTCATTACATGGCTTGGCTTATAGGCCCAGCAAAGGTTTGGTTTCAGGTGTGGCCCCATGCCAGGTACAACAGGCCACTCACCATTCATGCAGCAGAGGCAGGGGTACAAAGCGTATATAGGCTTACAGACTTCTCAATCATGAGCACCAGGAAACCATGTTCTTACCTGCTGATCCTCACAGACAAGCAAACAACCTCTAACCTCAGAAGATGGATCAGGAGGAAGTAAGTTATATTTAACAGGTTGATTGAAAGATATTATGTGATTCGCCCACTGAAAGCAGGAAGAGATTCTCAGCTGTATTTCAATTTCACTGCTCTATGGCCAAAATCCATGGAGAAGAAGGGCTGATAAAACTGGGGCAAACATTTGCTGCTTCTAATGTATTATCAAGAGCATTAATGCAGAGATTTTACCTCCTAAAGTGGATTGAAAATTATTTACAAGTGAAGGACCAACAAGGAAATAATTCCTAGACAGAGTGATGAGCTGGTATGGTAGATAATGCCACCGCAGAGACAGGCTGCATCCTAGGTTACCCATAAAAACATGACCACCTTGAATCCATTGAAGTGTCTTGTTACTGCACGCTAGTGACAAAACAAACTAGTAACTCAGCTTCCACCTATTAATTTGGAAACTGCATACTGTATTTACATATAAATGTAAAATACTCTACATGTAAACTGTTTTTATTTATGTCTCATAGTGAAAATGGACTCCATATGTTGTCTGGATGTTCTTACAACAAACCTCCACAGACCCTCTACCATTCTTGTGCCACTTTTCATTCACCTCATAAGGTTATGCAGAGGTTACTGCTAGGATCTTTCAGAACATGCATCTCCAGCAGGATTTGTAATGAACAGTCCACATCTCTCTTCCACCAGCAACTCATTAGAAACCATGCCCTAGTGTTCTTCAAATGCCCAAACAGGTGCCCCTGTAGCTGGTTAAAGTAGCCAAACCAGACTTTGTCTGTAGTGGATTGAAAAGTAGTGCCATTGGCCAAGGCAACACCTCTTTCTCTAGCAGGCCAACTCTTGCAGAAAGGAGGGGTGAATATGGTAGGAAGAAGGGGAAGTTCCTCCAGAGATGGGGTACCTGTAAGGAGACCGCAAGCTTTGAGAGGGTAGTGCAGCCAGTGGTAGCTTATCCAAGTTCCTAGTTACCCACACGCTCATTTGAGTTAGGTGTCTCTGTACCCTGGAGAAGCTGCAAACATTTGCAGGCTCTAGGTAATCCCCAAGCAGGTAGTTTTGGCTGGTTAATTATGCCCTGCAGCTCTCCTTTACTCACAGACTGAATTCATAGCCTTAAACTCACAGACTGAATTAATTTCCCTGATTCATAGCCTGGACAGAGCTTTTGCAACAGGGGAACCTCAGGCACCTAGTGCTTCTGGTACAAGTTCTCAGGTGACATGCCAGTTCAGCAAGACCTTCAGGATTTGCCCATGTTTTCACAGGAGGAGGTCCTGAGACCTCAGATGGTTACCTAGTCCCTGTTCCTTCCCACACCTTGGGGCAGGTTCAGCACTCCTGAAATCTTTCAAGTCAAACTACTCCCTGAAGCATTCAGATACAAGAGCTCAAGTCACTTTTTGTACAGTAGGTGCTGATGCGGCTGTCCTGACTCCTGTCATAGGAGTACAGTATCTTGCAGTCTTAGAGGTGTTTACCATCACAATAATCCCACAAGTTAGGGCAGTGTTGCTATTTCTATTGTACTGTTAGGGAACTGAGTCACAGCACTGATGTAACTTGCCTGAGGCAGAAGATGAAGTCTGGGGCAAAACAGGGAACCAAGCACGAGTCCCTCAAATTCCTGGCAGGCACTCCAAGCCCAGGCCATCCCCATGGCCAGACGCGTTTATGAAAACATCTGGCAGGGCTTTAGGTGGAGTGTCTAAGATTTTCACTTGCTCAAGCATGCATGGAACTGCCAGCCATACTTATTTGGGTGAATCTGCTGCAGCAAGATGGGATGCCATTGCATCACAGACAAATAGCATTCTGCAAAACCCTCAGGAAGAGAGCTGGGTGCCAGGCACGGGATCACCAGGCAAACTGTGGGCAGCCAAGGAACATCCAGCACAAGCCGTCATGCAGCACCTGATCCAAAGCCCAGCATCAGCCATTGTCTCCAGCATGCTTTGAACACACTTGTTCAAGTGATCATTCAACAGAGGTGTTTGTAAGGGATCTGCTTTTGCATGTGATGGAAACCAAAGGAAGGCATTGAGCATTCTTGGGCTCAGCTCTCCAGCAGGAGGGCACTAGCCACTAGGCACCAGGGTGGGATATGATAGCTTTTATTTTTTATTTTACAAAGATAAAACCCCTGCCTGGAGTTTGTACAGCTGGAAGATGAATGGAGTCACTGCACAAAAACCACCCAGCACTGGCAGCAGCAGAGATAAAAGTTGCTAGAATTTGATTGCACCCATTATTAAAACTTATCTTTAACCATCTCTGTCTATTGATTTCTAGCCAACTATTAACTAGCAATGACCTTAGTGGCTTGAAAATAACTGTGGAAGTCAAGTAAACAAAGGGGAACCCAGCTGCATACAAAGAACCAAGATACTTACAGAGACCCTCTTTGCTTCTGCTCATTGCAATAAACTTGTGCTGAGTATTTTTCCATTTAAACATCTGAGTCAATGATCCAAGAAGCTGAGGGTGTGGACAAGCAACTGAGTATACAGAGGAGCAGAAGGAAGGAATAGGAGCTAATTGTAATTGTGTCTAGAGCCTTGAATTAATATCAGGCAAAGTCAGAAGACAAAGGTTCAGGTTTTAGGAGCTTAGCACCACTGGCTGTAAGCCTTCAGGTGTATTAAGCAGAAGCATTAGTTATACACAGATCAATTTGACTTTTTCAGGACATACAATTATAGTGTACCTAGTGCCAAAGAAAACCACTTTGTGTTGTTTAAAAACCTGATGAAAATGGGCAATAGGAGTTCTTTTAGAATGAGAAACCAAGTGTTTCATCATACACCTATATTTTATCATCCAAGCAGTTCAAGGCCTCATCATTCCACTTCATGATCTAAGAATTTGCACCCTATGTCCTTTCACTCCATCAACACATCTACCCTAGTGTCTGCCACATTTCCCTTTGTATAGGGCTCCAAGATCCCCTCTACAGTCACCATAACCTTTCCCAATACACTCAGCTCCTTCCCATGTTCTGTAACTATCAACTAGGAAAGAAGCAGCATTTTCTGTGACTTGTTTCAGGCTATTTGTGCTCCAACTGGACAGTCATCCAGCTGGACAGACAGTACCTATAACTTTTGAAAATTCCCAGAGTCTTGTATACAGGACATACTGTTGCCTGATCATTAATTTTCAAGAAGCTTTTATAACAAGATTATTTATGTTTCTGCTTCCCTGTTTACATTGACTAAAGATGATCAACAAGTTCTAAAATTTCTGAAGGAATACAATAAAGATACCGGTATTACTATTTTGGCAATAATCAACATTCTTACACACCACCTTCTGTACTACCTTATTTTTGGCCTTGCTTAGAATTAGGGTCAGAGCAGTAGTTCCTAAGAAAGTATCTCAAAACCTTGGAAAAATATTGCCAACATGTAAGTGTGTTGATTTAAATCCTATCCTCGATCCAGTAGGCAATCTATGTGCGAGAGGAAAGTTAAACATGACCAAAATGGCAACAATTGTGGTGACTGTACAGATCAAAGCGGGAAATTCCAGAGAGAAATGTGGGACCCATTGGGTTGCAAAAGTCAAATGTGGGTCTGTTTCTCCTTAAAGAACAGAGGTGGGGGCATTCACATATCCAAGTTCATGCAGGGCATAGTCAGCTGTAGTGGAGCAAGAAAAGCCCACATCTCTTTAGTCATAGTCCTACACTACAGAAGAAGCTCTTGCAAAATTCTGGTGCTTCCAATTTGTGGGGAAGTCCTTTAGAAGAGCTTTGTATGCTTTCTCATCCTTAATGTAGGCAATCCAGGACTGCAGGGCAGCATGAATAAAAAAAAGTCATTTGAGGCCAGAAGAGAAAGCTATCCGAATTCTTCTGAATTTGAAACCTAAGTGGAACTGTAAATGTTTTGGCAATTCAGCCATCCACACAAATGACAATTTTTGGACTGACATTCAGATGATCCTCCAGCCAGCCATCCTCCTCAAAGAACTTTTGAATCTTTTGACTCAATTTGGTCACATTTGAAAAAGTGGTACAAATTTCAGCAACAAGAAGTTCTCACAGGGTTTGGGAGAACCCATGGAGGAGTGGAGATAGAGACCCAGATGAGTTCCCCCCTGTGGAAAGGCATGTGGTATACAACTCTTAGGAAACTGCTGCCTGGCCAAACAGCACGTGTGCCCTGGCTGGCCAACTAGTGCTTGCACAGCTCTGTCCCAGCTACAGAATTGTGTTATCTTCTGTGTCATAGAGTCACAGGAAGAGCGGTGTGAAAAGGGCTGGGGTTATTATGGTAGAAACAGAAGTAGGATGAAAAGGCCAAAGGACAAAAATCCACAGGAGACTTCAGTAACTCTGGTGTTCAGGAAACAACAAGGCTCTTTCCCATCCCTTCATCTTCTTCCTGTGAAGGGTGAGATTACCCACCCTAAAGGCAGGAAGACACATACACCTCCCTCACCAGAAGAGGCATGGTGTTATAATAGCAGGGCTATTTTTTCCCCAGGAAAAAGGATGAAATCAGCTATTTACACTGGACAAATTACAAGCTCTGGAAAGTACACAAGGCACACAAAGAGAGCAGTTGTATCACAAATAAATATATGGTGGGGGGAACTTATTGATTAGCTTTGTAAACGCAGTTGCCCAATCAATAGCAATTTCTGGAAATGCCTGGTACTTATTTGGTGCAGCTCGTACAATGAGGATAAATAATAAGAGTACTTAAAGAGCATGTCTCCTGACACCATTGCCGAGCCCCTTACAACACAAAAACAGAACATGGTACAACAATTGCACAAGCCAGGACTAATTCACGACACCTCTAAAAAATGAAAACACATAACAAGCACAAATCCAAACACAGCCACACTATCAAAATAAGCACCTGGGATCTCAAAGGCATCTGCTCAAGTTCCTGCTGTTCTTGCTCTAGATGACTGACACTGGACCCAGGACAGTATGAAACTTACCTGTTTGCTATGCCCAGCTGGACGAGATGTGGGTCCTCCTAGGATCCCTGCTGTATAGAAGTACACAAGACTTTCCCCTCCTCCCTGAATGACCAGACTGCTGTAGGGGTGTCCCTGAGCACAGTAAAAGCCCCAGATCTTGGGGGAGAAAAAAAAGGGGTAAAGCTGCTTGCCAGTTTGCCTGCTACAACCCCCCCCAATGACACTACAAGCCCCCTGCTTCTTGGAGCCTGGGTTTGGACACGCTGTCTTCTCCCCATGCCTTACTCTCCAAGGGTTCACAGCCATGCTGGGGCAGGGCAGGGGCCAAAGGTGGGCAACAGGACCCCAAAGAGACCACAGCACATGCTGCTGGCACAATAGCAATGCAGCAAGAGGCATGGAGAGCAAGAATCTCACCAGTGGGGCTGCAGGGAGCCCCTGGTTAGCCCTGACCCAGGCTCCTGGATATACCACAGTTCTGCACTAAAAGTAGCACCTGATGGGAAGGAGGGAAAATCCACCTCAGCTCCCCAGGGGTTTCTCTGCTTCCCTTCTTCACAGATAGGAAGTTTGCTCACATTGTAGCATGAGATCATAGCACAGGAAAGACTGAGGAACCAGACACTCATTTAAGCTGCAGCTTTTTTACTGCAGCTGCCAAGGATAATGATGTTTGCATGAAATGTGTTTACAGATATCGCTCACAGCCCTCCAGTGAGGTGTCCGGTGCAAGAGCCACTGGCCAGCTCATCATAACAAAGACTTTCACCCACCCTACTTACTTTAACCAACTGCATCATTCCAAACAACATGGGGCATGCAGCTTTCCTGTCTACCCCACAGCTCCCAACACTGTCCATACAACTGAGAGCTGAAGAAAGAAGAGAGGGAAAGGTGCTTGCAACCTAATCCCTCATATAGTTTTTGGCTGCTAGTTTATTTGCATACAGATTGTTGCCAGCTGAGTGGTGATGGGACAGCATAGCTGCTCTACTCACTGGGCATAACCTATAGGTGTTTCACATTCTCTCTTAGGGCACTGATGAATTTTCCCATCAGCACAACCTTCTTCAGGAGGTCTCAGGACACGAGTATCTGGGCAAATGATGAAACCTTGTCTTCCCTACAGGAGAAGTGTCATTTATTCCATACCTCCGTGAGGGACTGCATCGGACTGTGCTGGTTTGTAAATCACGGCAGGATGAGAGGAGTTTATGTGGAGTAGGAATGACTCATTTTTCTGCTCCTAAAATGTTGGTATTACTCACCAGAAAACTCCCCACATATTCTGAGGGATTTCAGTGCTTTTTGTCTCTCATTAACAGCTCATCTTGCTTGCTCCCTCGTCACAGCATCCTCTTCATAAGAGCTTCCTGCATCCTCTGTCACCACCTCACAACATGATCATGGTGGCCAAACAGCACGTGGAGGCTGGAAAAGACATTAGGCCATTACCGATCACTTTGTCGCTTAGAATAGGCCACATTAGCCTCCATGACTTCAGCCAGTGTTCACCAGAACCGTTAGACATCAAGGTTGTGGGTTGCATGGATTTTCCTTGTGACTCAAAGCAAATTTCATTTACAGTCTAGAGCTGGACATGCATTACCAAAGGGTGCATAAATAAAAGCCTTCAGGCTTATTGCACAAATGGGATTTGTACCCTTGCTTGAATTCCCGCACCTCCCAGGAGGGAGTGTGCACATGCTGCTTTTGGGTAGGATGATGATATAGCAGGTATGGGGAATTAAAGACATAATGAAGTTACTTCAGCTATCCGTGCCTAGTTTCCCTAGCTGTAAACCCTGTTTCCTTTGCATTGACCTTGAGGCTAAACATAAATTTCTAGGCTGGAGTTGCTACACACAAAAGACTGTACCAAAATAAAGAAAATTTCTTGGGGACCTGGAAAGCAGAGAAAGGGAATATGTTTAACTTAGGAGCATTATGGGCAATGTCTCCCCTTTACTGGCCTTCTATCCTACAAAATCTTAAAATTGCTCTTCTTGCTTTTGGTTGTAAATAATGGACATGTGAAGTGCTGACTCATAACTCTGGGATTACAGGAAAGGAAACTTTTTTCTTGGTTAAAAAATTAATTTCACAGCTTAGGCAGCTTCCTCCAGGGCTGGTTGGCAAGACCTTGGCCACATAGCGCGCCCTGCAGACACCGATGATCTGCCAGTGGTAGGATTTCCCAGACGGTGTGGTTCTGCCTGTCATTCTGTAATGGGGGAACCCAAACACTGCCCTACCAAGAGTTTGGCAATCCCATTTGAATGAAGTGGAGCATGCAGAGTTCCCTTCCCTTGGTGCTAATGCAGAGGTAGAGCCACCTGAGTGTGCCAAGTTGTGCTCTGCTGTGCAGCATCTGGACCCACATGGGCTTTTACCTGCGGCTCTGCTTGGGCAAGAGGAGTTTGTGCTGGGGCTGCAATGTCCACAAACTGTCCCCTGCCGATAAACAGGAGAGCAAATTTTGGCCTTCCCCAATTATTGCTGTGCCAAAATAACAATGAAGTCTCCCCAGAGCTCAGGACTTGAGGCTGCAGCCTTGAGCATAAACTACTTCATTCCTCAAAGACCTTACCATATAAAGGAACAGAGGAAATATTATCTGTACGTCACAGGAGAGAAGACACTCAGATCCTTACATTTATTTCAGCACCTGACCTGCATCGATTTCCACAGCAGTCAGGCACTCGCACTCCTGCAATGAGCCACATGTCAGTGACTCACCCAGCGTCAGACAGAAAGTCTGCAGCGTGGCGGCAAAGACAACTTCACTCTTCTGGCGCTCACAGAGGCACTTCTAGCACCCAGGGCGCAGTGACACTTCCCCTCACTCCCTTTAAGCAGCATTATTTCATCGTGTCTGCCAGGCACAATTTGCTGCTGGAATTTTGTACTTTTATCTCTACTCTTTGATGGACAGCCCTGTGGCACGTTTGACTCATCTTCTTTCTAATATTGTCATGATAGAATTCAACACCCCCTCCATTCTCCTCAGACTTTGCAGAAAAGGTGAATTTGGAAACTTCTTTCTCAGAGCAACTGATGATAGCAGCTCCACTGTGCCTGAGAAAATCAGTCACAGTCTGTGCCTTCAAAAACCATAGGAATGTTGTTGCTATAGCTGTACATTGTGTTGACTACAGCTGTGCAAGGTGCACAATGGGGAACCAGCCTCTGTCCTGCAGAGCTTGCAGTCTTAACAACAATCCATACACTGAATGTTTACTATCTAAATATTTAGCTAAACAAAGCATCCAAGTCACATAAAAGCTCAATGGATCGAAAAGATCAATGAGAAACAAGTTTTTCAGGATACTGGGTTTATCTATAGTATGGCAATTTACAGAGCTTCCTTGTCATATTTAGAGAGAAATGAAAGCTCATAGGGAGAGAAAAAAACTTGAGATGTAAACCCTTCCCATGCAAATCCGCCCTGTGCAAATCCTTCCTAAGTAAAGTCTCCTCCACTTGAAAAAGGAGAGTAGAAGAGCACCAGAAGTTGAGCAGCATCTGCCTGTGCAGGGCTGACAGGCCTGGGAAGTGCTCAGTTCCTGTGGTATGGAGAGATACCTGAGAGGTAGAGTACAAAGGGAGTTATGCTGGCTTGAATGTCATATATCAGGACAGATTAGTTTGTTGAGGATACATCAACAGGTGCAGATGCTGCTGTGTCTGTGTATATGTGAAAGAAAAAGAGATGGCACATCATAGGTAGCATTAGAAGGAGACCTCAAGTCTTACTCTTTTATTGGGAGAAAGATTTCCTTGAGCTCTTGATGCTAATGGGATTGAGAACATGTTTCTCTTTACTCTTGAGGAATGCTTTCCTATTTAAATAATAACCAACTCTAGAGTGAAGTGGGATGCTCCTATGCAGAGCCCACACAATAGCACGCTGCTTTTTTTTTTTTTTACAAGCAAAGTTCAAATCACTAGAAAGTGCTTATGGTGCTTCCCTTTCGCACTCATGCTACACACTGCAAACCACTGAAAGAAAGACAAACAAGGACTCTTACAAACATGGAAACAGGGCAGGTTCACAAACCTACACCTAGTTTAAGAGCTCTTAAGGACCACTGAGGAACTGGCATCTGAAGCCTGTGAGACCACACTGTGGCTGGGCTTGAATTCTTGCTGTTCCTCCATGCCATCTAAGCAACGTCCTCTGCGACTGCTTCAGAGGCGGCAGGAGGCAACCACAGGATCCAGAAACCACATCTTCTCTGTGGTGACAGGACAAGAAAGACAGATGCATGATTGCATAAAAGAAGAAACAAAAGAAAAAAGAAGAGCTTCATTTCCTCTTGGTCAGTCTGGCTTTGTTAACTAAAATGCTTGAAGAAATGTGTACAAACTGTGGGCTTGGCGGTGGTGTGGGGGGCTGTCTCTGGGGTCTACAGGTCTCTGGGGCACAGCCAAAACCACAAATATTTTTTATGCTTTTCAGCTATACCAAAGACAGGCCATGACTCTGCCCTTCAGCCTCTGAGGACCAGGGGTATTGGGGCATGAGATCCATCCAGACTGCCTTGGGGAGATGTTCTTCATTCAAGTGACACTGGGTCCTCTTTGGAGACCTCTGCTCCCTCAGCCAAGGTACAAGGACTGGTGTCTCCAAAACATCCACCCATGCACAAGTATCTCTGCATGTGTGCATAAACATATACCTACATATATATGTGTGTGTGTGTATATATATGTATGCACTTTACCTTCCAGGTGCACGAGCTTAGGCTTTCCAAAAGCTATGGTCCACAAGGAGGAACGAGTCCAAGAACAAGTGACTGTAGAGCGATTTAACTCCTGTTAATTTTTACAGCCAGAGAGAACACTTCATATGGCTAAGCACCCTGTGTCTCTTTACTAAATTTACCTTTTGGAAACACAGTGGTGAACCAACACTAAGACATCGCTGTGACAAGTGTATTTCAGTAAAAGGCAGGTTATTTTTCCCCTTTCCAGTCATGGCGTGGCCAGGCAGGGCTGTATATTATGTAAGATGGGAATCAGATGACCGATAGCGACTCTTGCTTCAGCGCAGAAGAGCCACTGCCAGCCAGGCATGTGAGCAGCCCTTTCCTCTCGAGTTGGAAATGAGAGTATTTCAAAAGAGAACATGTATTAAATATTTTGGGGTTTGATACTGTTGGAGTTTTTAAAATTTATTTATTCTTGCGGGGAAAAGCTTGTGGTTAGTGGGCTTTTACTCTGCATTTCCTGTCTCATGATCTGTGTTGTTCCTACTGTAAAATGCTGAATGCAAGATAACTCAAAACAAATTATTTATTGCTATATTCTCAATGGCTGTTATGACATTGCAGTTTCCTTTTCTAATCAACACCCCCCTCCTGTGAAGTCTGGGCACATAAGACTTGTCTTGGGGAGATCCCAGTCTTTCAGTTCTTCACTGCACTTGGGATTACCTTGGTTTGTAACACACTGTAGTTTTGTTTTCATTGGTGTTATGCAAGATTTTTCAAATAGACTTTTCTGGTCAGCATCAGACACAGCGTCTCTTGGTAGGTTATAAGCTGTTTTGTACAACGAAGGAGAAATACTGGTGGTTTAAAAAGGGCAAAGGCCAGGATCCAGAATCCTTGGCATCTGTTCCCAGACTGAGCAAGTTACTCTCTGTGTTGGTGCCTTGCACAGGCTACTTACACAAAGGTCAGGCACCCCTCAACAGCCCCTTGTCCTGTGGTAACTGAAAGCATGAACATTATGCTACCAAAGTCTACCCAATAGCACTTCCAATACATCACATCAGCAAAACCCTTGAGACTGCTAAAGCCACATACTCTTCACTGGCTGAAACTCAAAAGCAAGCAGGACCTATGAAGTTGATCCCAACAATTTCCCTTTGCTGCTCTGTAATTAATGCTGCTGCTCCCCACTCCAACTGCTCCTGAAAGTGCACAGCACATCCAGTGACCATGAGGTGCAATGCTGACGGGCACCTTAGCAGTGCCCAGGGACCTCACGGGTTCTGCTGCAGGGTGGCCTTGCTACAGCAGCTGGACACCCTGGTTAACACACAACTTGTCCAACCTTGCAGGCTTCACGCAGGCACCAGGGGCTTCCCGGGCTGCTTGAATGCTGTAGATATGTCCACTTCACAAGGCACCGGTCAGTATTTCAGACGTTTCTTGCTAGGCAGAACTCACTGTGTTCTAGGTGTTTTCAGTGAAATGTCTTACACGGAAGTGTTTATATTACTGCAGCACTGAGGATGCCACTTCTAAGCCAGGTCCTTCACTACGTGAGATGCCATAACACAGGACAGAAAGATTGCATGCCCCCAGAGCTTACTGAAAGTATAGTCCAAAGGGCAAGGGGTACAGATGGAGGGGCTAGTCCAAGGAAATGCAGAGCTGACACTAGTCAGTGGGATAAGCATTTGTCTGAGTGCTCCCTGGCCCTAATTTTTCCAAAGAGAGGGCTTGATGGAGGTCAGCGAGGTACCATGCAGGAAGTTTTGGAGTGCTGTCCCCAAGCATGTGTGGCTGCATTCCCAGCACCCCATGGGAGAGGTCCTCTGTCTCAGGGAGCATCCTGGCCAACAGTGCTTACGGTGTGTGCAAACATTCCACCTATGGGAAACATGCTGAGCTACTGAACATATCTCCAGTTATTATAATGGAATTGTAATGATGGGTAGTACACTGATTGCAGCCTTGAATCAACACTGGAAATCTCACTTGGAGACTACAAAACATGCAAAGGTCTCCCTTTGCTAAGTCAATACCATTTGAGCCCCACTGAGACTGCATCCAACTTGGGCAAATCAAACTACATCCATTTCCTCCATCTCAGCAGAGCTGCCGAGTCTAGTAAATGCTCCAAAACGTCTAGTGTGGATTTGCAGCTTGTAAATATGTGCGTAGCCACCTCTCCTAAGGAAAGAAATAATCCTCTTGAAGATGTCAAGAAGACAAGACTGCATATCACAATCATGTAACAGGGGGGTGGTGAAATTCTCATTGCGTTAGAGCTGAGCAACTTGTGATTGTTCTGTTCTGCAAATGTTTTCAATGTTTAAACATTTTTCCTTACATGCAAATATAGGTGATAATAACCATTTTTACAGATAAAGTGTGAAAAAAAGCTCAATGGGGGCAATCAACACTGCTTCATTTTGATAACTTTGAAGTGTTTTTTTGTTCAGCCACGTAAAAAAAAAACAAAACTCATTAGCTTAAATTGTCAAATCAAAAGTCATTTTGAATGAAATGAATTTTTCATTTCAGAAATGATAAAGGGGCAATTTCCAACCTTTAAAATACAATTCAAATTGAAAAATTTGTCCAGTACAACCCCTTTCAGGGAAAATGCTTCATGTCTCATATATTAGCATTTTGGGGTGACAATATGGTTCATCAAAAACCTCTGCGCCTCAATAATCTGCATCTAGGCTTCCCCTGATTGCATGGTGACTATGCATTGCCTAATTGTGTGTGACTAATACAATTTCATGTGCATTTCCGTGCACTGGGAATTCATTGTTGCCACATACTACCATTGGGTAATCGCTAAGCGTGTGTCTATGAAACAATGACAGGGAGACAAGAGTACCTCCTCCAGAGAAAAGACCTAGGAGGAGGCGGATGACTGGGAGCAACAAATTATCAAGGCAGAACAGACAAAAAACAGAGCAGCTGTGCCTTCTCCCCAGTTTGTGGAGCACCAAACCCCCTCTGTTGTTCAGGACTTACCAGGGCAATATTTAAGAGGCCCTTCTTGGATGATGAGAGAAATGAAACCTAAACAATGCTTGAGAAAGAGGGGAGTGGAAAAGAAACCTTCTCAGGGAGAAATATCCTGGGTCCAAAGAGCCAGGTGGACCACAAGTCCTCAGCAGCATGAGGAAAGCAGCTTAAGAGGGACCCTTTTCCCCAGGGGTATAAAGACAGAAGAGGGGTACAAGCCAGTTCCAGGAAAACTGCTGTCCTCAGCAAGAACTTGCAGCAAATGATTGTAGTAACCCTTCCTTCAAAGCTCACTTTGAATGACTGGTACAGCAGGTATAGAGGGTATAGAGCCCTCCTTTCTGTGACCAGCACTCAGACTCCCAAGCTGGGGGCTTTTCTGACCCCTCTTTGTGAAGCAGCACCCAGGCTGCTGGAGAGGAGGGCTGGTTTGTGAACAGGTACTTGTGATGCAGGGCTGTTGGTCTGATATATCCATCCTCTGCTATAAACCCCACAGTGTTGGTGGAGGGTTTCTGGGGACCAGGTGTAGAAAGGGGAGGAGGTACCTAATTCAGAGTGGGCCCTGGAGCTCAGGGCTGGGGCTCTCTAGGGAACATGTGGAAGCCTCAGAAATGGGACCCAAAGAGATGGCATCTTGAAGAATAAACCAATGGTGGTTGAACCAGAAGGAGAAAGCAGAATTGGCCACAGTTTTCTGTCACTGGGAGGAAATGCTTCCCCATCTTTGTATATGCATATTAGAAATACACCACATTTGATACTAGAAGGTGATGCACATGAGTTCCTTAACCAGACAGCTTAAGTGAGTCACCATTTCACTAGGAGAGCCAGAGTCAAGCCCAGACAACCTATAGCTTGGCAGTGGGATGTGTTCCCACATGGTGGCACATCCTGTAAGTGGGTTGGGTGAGTGAGAGGGAACATGCAAATCTCATCCCTAAAAGTGGAGCAGCTTGTTTGGTGTGAGTCTTACATGTGCTCAGAAAACATCTTCTAGAAAGTGTCCCACTGGGAATTAAGGCATTTCTCCACCTAGTTTCTGGATGTTGGAGGTGTAGGCTGTGCTGTTCAATGCTACCAAAAGTAAGTTGCTGTGTTTGGTGCAGGGACAGAAGCAGAAATGTGGGTGCGTCAAGAGTTGGAAGTTGTCAAAAAGGTTTGGGCTGAGGCATGGCTAAGGTTAAATGCCACCTGAGTAGGCTTCTTGATTTATGTTTCGGACTTGGGTGCCTAATTTTCAACCCTGTTTGCCTCCACACAACTCCCTGCCTGGGAGAAGTAAACATGAGGATAAATCCAGTTAACAACACAAGGCGTTCAGAAGCTGCAGTGAGGGGAGCCCTATAAATATCTGCAAGTGAGGGGATGGAAACAGCCATCTCCCAGGGGAAATATCTGCTTTTTGCAATGTTTATAAAAACAAAAATAAGTGAAATCAGCAAAAGTTCTGAAGAGTCCACCACGCACTACTGCTGGAGGGGAGGGGCAGGAAAGCCCTTTGATGAAAACTTTTGTGAGAGCCACAGGCTTTCCCTGCCTGGCTGCAGTCCCAGCCAAGCCGGGTGCTTGCACAGGGGGTGGCAGGATGCTGCCCTGCCCTGCTGGTCCCCTCTACTAGCCACAGCCCTCAGGCAAGGGCCCTCTCCCTGGCCCCTGCCTACAGCTCATAGGCTTTATGGGAATGCAAATAATGCATATGGCAATAAAGATGCCATTATTGTTGTAATTACTGCTAATGCCACCTCAAAAAAAAAAAAAGATATAAATAATAAAACCTGTTCTGCAGGCAAGATGACAGGAAAAGGCCTTTTTACTTGAACAGGAGGGACTCATCCTTTTTCCTCTTTTAGTAGCCTCTGCTTTGTTGCCTACAAAATTTTCATTGTCTCCATTCAGTGTTTCTTCTTTCTTTTCCTTCCCCATATGCTTGGTGTATTTACTCCCACCTCACTACTCATCCCAAGCCCCCACAGTTTCACCAATTGCTTATCATCCTCTTGATCCTCAAAGCCTTCCACTAACTGCTTAGCTGGCTTCTTGCTTTTTAAATGGTAGAGTTCTCCAAGGCAAGGGCTCCCCTTTCTGAAGTGTCTACACTGCTAGCACACAACACTCCTAACACTAACACCAGTCTTATTGTCTCCGGCATCACACAAAGGGTTTTTAGGATCTGCCACAATGGGCTGGCTAATGAACTTGTTGCTACAGCTGGGCTCGTCTCCTGAGACCTCTGTATGTGGAGGGAGTTCTCTTCAAGGGAGAGAGGATACACAATTTTGGATTGAATACAGTGCTCCAAAAAGGAAGGTGACTCATTGAGCCTAATCATTAGGGTGTGTGATGATATTATCTGATGAGGAAATGCTTGATGATGCTTTTAGAGACTGCAGAGAGCAGCGAACTGGCTGTAGAGGAAATCAGAATGTGAGCGCTTTTGACATAAACAGTGTTCAAGAAATGGGATCTGAAATGTCTTTGGGGAGAAGAGCAGAGCANTTGTTTTCAGCAGGTGGGAATTTGGCCCTGGTTATCTTATTTAAGTCCCCAACATCTGATGTTTGTCCCAAACATCTGACGTTTATCTGATGTTTATTATTTAAGTCCCCAACATCTGATGTTTAAGGTACTCCTCAAGAAAGACATATTGCAGAGGAAATAAAAACTATCACAAATTAAAACTTGTCTTATCCCTTAAAATAGCCAGAAAGATCTGCCCTTTCAAAAACTACATCATCAAATTAGGCTTTCTTTGCACACAGATTTTCAGTCTTATTTCAAATCCACTATAGCTAGAGTGGTTTAAGCCTGTTCTTCACATATTCAAATTAAACTAAACTGACATGGCATATATAGCTATTTGCAGCCCTTTGACTAAATGATGTTTAACTGGTGTAAGTAGCTTTAGATACTTTTCACAATTGTGGACTCCAACCATTGCAGCTCTGGATGCACATGAAACTTCAGCTCTGTTTTAAGTAAGAGAAAACAAAATGAGAATAGAATCATGATCAAATGAAGGCTAAGGTCTTGTGTGAGCACTGTGGCAGCTGTATCTCTGATGCAAATGTCTGCAGAAATATCAGGAAACCCTGGTACAGGTGTTTGGGATTTCAGACATAGTTACAGCAACAATTTATTTTTTTTCTTTTCTCCTGCTTTAACTAAATACATCCCTGGGCTTGAAAGCACTGTGTGGGCTAAGGCCAGGCAGTCTTACGGCTGCAGCTGTGTGTATGTGCGTGTATGTGTGTGCATTCCTTCTCACTCTGGTAAATGTGCAGCAAAAGTGTGAAAAAGAGCAGCTGGCACATCTGAGAAAGAAAATTGCAGTGGAAACATGGCATATTTTTTACAGCTTGGTTACTATGACATAAATTATGAGAGCTCCCATCTTCCTAGGAAAGACTTGAAGGTCAAGTAGAGCAGAATCTGGCCTCCCAGTCCCCCATGACCCCAAGGCCAGTGACATACTGGGGTGTTCAGAATGCATGGGCTGGGGTGTTTCTCTTCTAATTGATTCATTCTGTCCATTCCTCACACGTGTTTTATTGTCAATAATCATGAAAAGACAGAGGAAGTGATGAAGACAGCATTTCTGAAGAAGAGGTGGCTATCAAATGCCAGGTATCTGGGCCTCCTTTCCACAAAGTAAAGGTCTTTGCAAAACCTTTTGACTTTGCAAAGGTCTTTGCAAAACCATTTGACATGGCCATCAGGAAGGAAGTATGTGCTTCGGAGATGGTAGCTGAAAACTTAACACAACAGAAGAGCCAGACTGAACTCTCTTTATAAGATGTTCTTCTGTTGAGTGCAGCTGTGCTTCTAACGTGGATTGGCTGAGTCAGGAGAGCACATAAAGAAAAGTGGGAGCTCAGCTCTTCAGCTGCTAACACAACCACATCCCACGCAAAAGTGGACTAGCTCCATGCAGGTGCTGCACACTCTTCCAGTGCCTCCCTGCAGTGCACCCTTGTAGCCAGGAAGGACAGGCAAACTTTTGCAACACTTACCAGAGAAAATTCACCAAGCCGGTCAGCTTAGAGTAGTGTTAGAAACCCATGGGATGCTCACTCCATCAGTGAGACTATAGACCCAAAAGTTTCACCTTGCTTTATAACATGATAAAGCTGGGCTGACCCAAGGGACTTGAGCATAGCTATCCTCAGGCAGTTCTGCTGGAAAGACACCATCCAACAGCTGAGAACATCCTTTCTTCTTTGCCTCTCCAGACCTTTATCACAATGGGGTCAGCTACCGGCAGACTGGAGGATGGTAGAAGGAGCAGGTAGGAACAGAGACCTTTCCCACTCCTCTGTCCTGGAGCTGGTGTTTCAGGCAAGTATGGTTTGGTGGTAGGTGCCCAAGGCAAGAAATGGCCTGCAGGGATGTACTCCTGCAACAGCAGCCACAGTCTAGCCCGTAGTACATAACAACCAGTCGCTTTGGACCATGCTTTCCAATGCATACCCAACTGCTGTGCACAGCATTCACCGACCATTGCCATCCCCCACATTTCAGGTGAGTGAGGGGACTTTGTGATCTCACTAGGTTGCTCTACTGGAAGATGCTACATCTAAAAGATCAACAATATAGGATCAGTCTTCCCAATTAGGTGAGGACAGCACTTGACTATATGTAAAATAATAATAATTGAATAACCTCGTAGCATTCCCCTCTTCTGAGAATGTGATTCAATGTTGCTGTAGAGAAAATAGCTCTTAACAAACCTGATTTAGTTATTTGAGGAGATTACAAAGTTGCCTGATAAAGGTAACTACGCAGATATGCTATACTTAGATTTTTTACAAGGGGATTGAGCTAAAACCATGACATCCTGCTTAAAAAATAGCACAGAATAGTATGAACCAGAGGATATGTGAGACAGATTGAGAGCTGGATAACTGACAGATCTCAAAATGTTGTTGTCAGTGAGGACTCATCACTGAACAACAAATTCCAAGCAGGTTTGGGACTCAGCCCTGCTTTATCCTATGCTTTTTACCAGCAATCTGGAAGATAATGTAAAATGGTCACTGATAAAGGGCACGGATGACGGGGTTTTGGTGGCAGGGTGCTTGGTGGGGCAGCCATGCTGGGGATGGTGACCACTGGGTAAGCAGGGCTCACTTGAGATGCATTCCAGCAGCCAGAGCTCCAAGGTACCTGGAGGAAGGAGGAGTGCGGGCTGTCCCTTGCAAGCAGGACTGGCATTGTGTATCGGAGCCCCTGAATGAGGGCTGGAGGTCATTGCGGGCAAGTGGTTCAGTGCAAACACCTCTCCTGGCATGCTGACAAACGGGGGCAAGGGCTGCCTGGGAATGAGCACACAGGGAAGGTAGTAAGTAGGATCAGGGAGGTTAATTTGCTTCCATATAAAGCACTGAGACTAAAGTGGATAAGATAACACATCCAGGCCTGGGGCTCACATTTTAATATTCAAAAGGTGGTTAAACTGAGGGCAGGAAGGAGCCACAGAAATGAATTAAGGAGTAGAGAAAATGCCTTAGAGCAAGATACTGAAATTGTTCGATCTGTTTCATGCACCCAAAGGGGGAAGGAGGGGAAAATTGAAGGGTGAGTTAAGTTCAGCATATAAGTAATTTCATCGGAGGAAAATAGTGAGTGGGACAGGGCTTTTTAATGTAGTAGAGAATAGCATAAACACGAACCGCCACTGGCAAGAAGATGAAACCAGACAAATTCAAATTAGCTACAAGGCACACGTGTTTAACAAAGAGGTGATTAACCACTGGAACAAACGACCAAAGGGAGAGGCAGCTTCTTCTTCTCTTGATATCTTCAGATCGTGACTAGACACCTTTCTGGAAGAAATGCTTTAGGGGAGCGCAAGTCACTGAACACTGATAAGGGGTAGCAAGGTAAAAGCAATTGGTCTGGACTCTGTGGGTCATATTACACAGTCTAATGATTCCCGCTCACCTAAATCTTCTCAGTCTCTGGTACCAATCCAGTCTGTGTATAGAAATACCTTGTTCATCTGCACAGCACCCTGTATCACCCTAGTTAGCACCTCTGTTGTTTAGTCAACTTATATAGGAAGCTCATGCCAGAGCTTGGTGTAGAATAACTCCTGATTCCCACCTGAATGTCTTGACTTCAGACACTACCTTCCCTGCAAGAACCACAAGATTGTATCTAGGTCATGCAAACTTTCCCCCAGAAACAGCCTCTGGGTATAACAACAGTGTGGCAGACACAGCATCAGATCATGCATTAGTATATGTGCTTGTAAAGGTTATGCCTCTGAGGCATCGGCTTGGGCTGGGAAAGGAAGGCTCACTCCTCTCCCAACATGGACAGCAGTAGATTGTTAGGCTGACCCTATGGTTTGTGATCTGTCCCTCATCCTGCTTCATTTAGGAAGTTTGTCCTGTATAGCATGATACAAGGTGGTCAAGAACAAAAAGAGAAGAAAATATGCTGTATTTTCATGCCCATAGCAGGGCTGGGGTGTACCTGGGAAGAAGGGGCTTTACGTTAAAGTTCCCCTTGAGTTACTCACACGTGCATGCAGTCTGCATTACTGCTGAATCACTTTTTTTTTTAAACCAGCACATTATACAGGTGAAAATATAGCACTGCCATGGTCTATAACGGGTCAGGGCCTCACCAACACATGCAAAGAAGGGGGAAGTTGTTCATATAGCCATGAAGAATGTTTTACCTCCTGTATCCTGTTCAGTTAAATGGAAGCCAGAGTGGGTACCAAAGTTAAAAATATCTTCATAGTTTATATAACAACATCTGTATATTTTTATATATAAAGTCAACCTACCTCTTCGCTTCAAATACTTTGGGCTGATGCCCCTCAGCAAACAACCCAAGCTCTGACAGTCTCTGCCCTCCATCTCTGCTACCCCAAAAAGAAAACCCTCTGAGCCCAATGGGCAGGGGTCCTCCAGTTTTGGGTCCTGTCCCCTGCAATCCAGATGCGTTGGTTGGGCAAGTGACCATAGGGCTTTCTTAAACCCCTCACTGGCTGGTGAGCAGTGCGTGGGCCAGCACATGCTCATGTCTGTGCGTTGGCTCTGTCCCTGAGGAGCCATCAGTCTGGGGCTCAGATGCTGGCGTCTGCATTCATGTTGAGAAAGCTGTAAGTCCCCAGACAGCTCTGCTGGGTCCACAGGCACTGTGCTAGTCATGAGACCCACATCAGGAGAGAGGATGGGACATTCAAACACTTCTGTGTCCTAAAAAAGAGGTATTCTGGTGCTTGTCATCCATGAAACCCAAAATATGTATGATATACCTGCTACAGTCACAGTCTACTGGTTTAGCTGGAAGTCAGAGACCAATGTTTCCCAGCCACTCAGGCTCTTCTGAAGATCCCAATCAACATGCTTGCACCGCACAAGCTGTATGTATGAACCATACTTCCTCGCTAGTGACTTTGCTGAAGGGTCATCAACATAAAACGCCAGTGCTTATGGAGCATATTGCCATGGGATAGATTGCATTTGGTGGGGTTAGTGTTGAGCAGTTTTGCACCTGACACAAATCAGAAGCCTCTGAGCTCTACCTGGTGGTCAATGGGGAAGACCTCAAGAGGATGACCTGGGATGGAGAAACAGAATTGCTGCTGGTGCATAGCAGGGTCTGGGTTTCCATAGGACTTTCTGCCCACTGCCCAGATGCCCTGTGCCTGGGACCAGGGCACCTGGAGAGGCAGGATGTTCTGCCCTGCAGGGGAATTTTCCTCTGATGTGGTCAGGCAGGATCTGGGCCCTTCATCCCACCTGTGCTTATGCCAAGGGCCAGCGCACAGCACAGCGCTAATCCAAGGCTGGTTTCTGGGACAGATTGTTCAGCCAGTCCCTAGTGCTTAATGCATGATCTCACCCAATGGCCTAGTTTTTCCAGTGATAGTGCTTTTCAGGAGCTTTGCAAAGCCTTTCACAGCATCTAAGGGGTATCAGGATGTGAATCCATCCCCCCGTGGCAAACCCAAGGGCCACAAAAACATCTCAGGCATGAGTAAGTGGCAGTAGCTAATGTGACCTGCCTGGCAGCTCTGACAGAATAACACCAACAGTTCAGCACTTGAGCTCATTAGTCAAAATCTGACTCGCTAAGATTGGGCAAACATCATCCTCATTTGACACAACCACTGTTGTGGGGAGGCACACGGCAAAAGAGCCACAGGCCTGCAGGCTGGGGATGGTAGGGGAGAGGCGAGCCAAGGACCGTGCCTGGAATCTCGCATGCTACTACCCTGACAGAGGGAGGACGGGCATGTGGCATTTTCCGCTGGCATGCGAACAGCTGAGCCTATCTGATATCTGGCACACAAGTGTTTGGCCTGCTGTTTACCAGCTCACAAACAGATAAAGATGCAGAGGGGGTTGCTCACAGCTTTCCCACAAACGGGAAGTGTGTGAAAGAGAGAGACATGGCCAAAAAACCAAAAAACAAAACTAACAAAAAAAAACCCTAAAAACAAAAAAAGAGAACGGGAGTGGAGGAGTGGAGTGAGAGTTGTCGGTGCCCACAAGCACTTGCTGTAATAATAGCAATAATCACTGTCATCCGTAAGAGGCTCTTGCGCCAGGTTCTGCCTCTCACCCTCCCTCTTTCCCCTTGCCTTGCTGTCTGAGTCACTGGATCTGAGTCACACTCCTGTTCTATTCCTGTACCCTTCCCTTCAGCTGGGGATGTAGATTTGTTTTGGCTGGAACGATCTGGGCACAGGAGGGACCATCTGCTGCTAGTTCTTGCTTGCTTTGCTCTTGTTTCTTTCCCAGAGAAGGGAAGTGAGTGCTGCCATTGCAATAATTCACAGAGAGCATGCTGGGAACATACACCCCTTACTGTACTGCCAAGGACTGCCATTTGTCATCTGAAAGCTCATTATCTGTGGCTGACCCTGAGCAGTTGTCTCCACGTGCTTAAGCAAGCAACTCTGACAAAATCGCTTCCCTGAGTATCAGCTCTTCCCAAGCAGGGTGTTTTTCCTTTGGTCAACCCCCAAACAGTTTTTATGGGCAGCAGCAGCGCAGCAGTGGGATCCTGGGTGGTTAGTACAAGCTTCCACATCGCTGTGATGAAGAAGAGGTGCACAAAACAACCTGACAGCATGCAGAGACTTGCTGTTAGTATGAGAGGTGAATGTTATGATGGAAGGAGTGCTCCCTTCTGGTTTTCCCATCAGTAGCAGCAGCCACAGTTAGTGTGTGTGCCCTGTCTTTTACTGCAACACTAGTAATTCGCAGTGGTGAGGAAATGCAAATTACTTAATGCCTAATCTGCCACAACCAGTGTCTTGGCTGATTCCTGCATCCACATCCTGAACAGGAAAGACAGCAGAGCAAAGGTGCATGAGACAAGAATCCACCAAAGAGCTGAACAAATCATGGACTGGAGGATGGGGCTGAATAAGCAAGAGCAAAAGTCTGGGAGAGAGCACAGTCACGCTACAGGCACGCCAGGGTTTTCAGAAGTGACCAGACCTTTTAGAGGCTCTGTGTCTGGGGCATCTCTCTGGAGGGACCTTTGAAAGATGTAGCGGTCAGAGACCTGGTGCACAGCACTCTCCAAAGGCAAGGCTGCTCCTGTGAGCTCTGCCCAAGCACCCCAGAAATGGAGGCCCCACAATGAAGAGCTGCTTTTGGAAAGCTTAATCCTGAGGCTGTGCAGCTCAACCAAGTATTTGCCAGACCTGTTTATGGGAGAGACAACAGGAGGGGTTGCTTCATGCCTGAAAGAGAACATAGCTGTCCATTCAACAAGAAAGCCTGAATCCTGGCCCCTCTGGAAAACCAAACCAACCAAATCAACCTCATGCTTTTAATTTAGAGTCTATGAAGTCTTGTGAACTTAACCTAAGCTCGTGAAGCCCTGCAGCACTCTATATGTGAGTGGTTCTGCAAGCCCTGAAGACACATCTATCTCTGGTGATACCTTTCTCAGTCTCATTCCTTATTGTTCCTCCTGAACAATTTAGACTTGGTTTCCCAGAATCCCAGAGTTTTAAAACGCTTTAAGTGGTCCATCCCAGGGTGGAGAGTACTCAAACGCCTGCAGATCAGGGAGCCCTCAGCAGCAGACTGACTGATGATAGCTACCACGCTAATGTCATCCCCCCTGAGGATCAGGGTTGTCAGGCAAATTGATTCTCTGAAGAGTGATCTTAGCTCTAATTTCAGCACAGTGGCAGCTCTTTTTGAGGTAAGGATGCTCCAAAAGCAGTCTGGTGATCGGGGCACTGCTCGGAGGGGCTGGATGTCAGCACATGCAAAACCACCACCTCCACTGGTACGTGGGTCACATCGGCATCTAAGGCACTTGTAACATTAATGCCTTTAATGCAGAGGGAAATCAAATTACCAAAAGGAGCTGACTAAAATGGTCTGGGCCAAATTCTCTGCGGGTGGAGAATGGCCGTGTCATTCTTAATGGAGCTACAACAAAGTGATTTACCCTCCCCACAAGTGATGGCTAGACATTCACATTACACTTCCACCCAAGCTAACTCTAATTTGTTCTGGGTCTGAGTCATCTGCCCAGCCAGAGACAAGATGCTTCATCTCAGAGTGGCTGAGACGGACACCCATTTGTTAAGGTTTGCCTTGCAGGTGTGCCCTAGCCAGGACCCCTGGCTCTGAAGGCTGCCAACACAAGCCACCAAAGGACAGTCTCTGCCTCAAAAACCTTGCAGTTCATGCAAATGTTACCACAGGTGCTTCCTGACTTCTCTAGGGGCTGGACACAAGTTACAGCAAAGAGGGCTGCAAGCTGGCAGGAGAAGTTCATAGGAGAGACAGGTTAATCACCCAGCGTTTTCTAGGGTGCTGGTTTATTATTTTCAGTTTATTTATTATTTATTCAATGCCAGATTATGCAAAAACATCCAGTCTACAAAAAGCCCCGTCCCACTTCACTACTGCCTGCTGCTCCCATCCCTGCTTCAAGCATGCCTCTGTCCCAGCAGAGAAATCCGGATCCCACGGGGCCTCTGGGATTGACTGTGCCAAGTTGCCCCTCAAGCTCAGCCAGTCTCTCCCAGCTGGGATTTAACCCATATAGATTTTCTGCTTTCCACAGCCTTTTCTGGGGGAATTCTTTAAAAGGGATGGCACAGGGCACAGCTCCTGACCCCTTGCTTTAGCCATGTCCATTTGAGATAGCCACCCATTGCAGCTGCGCTCACTCCAAGAGAAATGGAGAGGGAGTTTTGACCTATGCCAATTTAAAAAGCACATTAATTGCTTTTTGTGTACCTCCTTTTTGTGCAGGAGATGTTTCCAGTGTGCTCTCCACTATGCATTATTTAGCAGCAAGGTCACCCAATTCCTCCCAAAGATACAAGAGTAACCAAAGACCAGTCTGGGGTCTTTGGTGACATTGCTTTCCCCTAAATGTTCCTTTCTTTCTTTCTGCATCCCCTCTCCTCTTTCCACCAGATTTTACCCTTTCCACACCTCTGAAACATGAGGCTGATTACAACCAGCCCAAGGCAAAATATGAGCAGAGACAGCTGATCTTTGCCGGTCTGCGTTTCTGATCCCAAGCACTCTAATGACGTCCTCAGCATTTCTCCTTTTCTTAGGCATGCTTAGGGGCACCCTGGAATTACAGTACATGCTGCTTACTGAGATTTACAGCTCAGCAATTTTAACCTTAGATTCTTTGAATAAAGTGCACACATCTTGCTAAAACTGGTGCATTCAGTGAAGGCTTGACATATTATCTTATGCAGCTGTATTAAAAAAACCTATGCCACTTCAACCATAATAACCCAGGTACACATTATAACTCTAGCCACAGGTCATAGCCCGGTGCTGTCCCTTAACTGTAAACCCTCCCATCTGCCGATCTGCCATGTCTCCAGAGTTTGGTTTGTTTCTGACTAAGATTGCGTGAACAGCAAATGTAAGATAGGAGGCTAACGCATGGATTGCAGACCCAGAGAGGTGCAGGCACTTAGCAACAGCCTGTCCACTGTGCATTTGCTTCAGAATTTGCCAGATATGACACATGTGTTGACTAGAAAATAATTATTGTTACTGCTGGCCCTAACTGATCAAGTGTAAAGTACACAGCTTGCTTTCCCTTTCACTGAGCTCTGAAAGCCTCACTGGAGAGGGCTCATCCTGGCAAAGGGCAGTGCATTGCACTGGGCCTTTGCCTGCCTATAGACAGTGCCAACATTTTTGTCCCCCAACTCATGGCAGTAAGGGGATCCTATGAGAAAATGTCACATTCGCTGCCGCTGTACCCTCCAAAGCCCAGCCTTGCCTCAGCAAGGTTTGTCTCACCAAAGAGTTCAGAGTCACGAGACCTTTGCAAAATGTATCTGAATCATCCAGTTTGGACAAGCGTTTGTCACATTGAGAGTGATAACATGAAGGATCAGCTGAATCCCTAAGAGCAAACATGGAGACCCATGCCCCATGCAAAACTTTTAAAACCAGGGCTAAGCTTTCACCCCCAGAATGGCACACCATACTGCTCTTGGACACATGTATGCACGTGTCCTGTGAACCTTGCAAAAACCTAGTGAGCAGAAAGAGTTTGAGACTCTGTGACAGTCCAGAGAGAAGCTCAGACATGGGGACATGTGAGGCAGCCCAAAGTCAGCTCTGGCTTCTGCCATGCCCAACCTCCTCGTCCAAAACAAGGAAATATTTATCCTGATGCTTTGCCATCAGATGCACATTAAAAGGAGAAAATTGATAGCAGTGTTCCCCTGGACTTGCACAGGATGCTCAGGATTTCATGCTGCAGCACTTGTAATTTCATCCATCCAAAGAACAGCCTGCAAAGTGACTGGAATTTATTAAAACAAGATTAAGCAATAACAAGTTTTTAGAACAGCCTGGATGAAGATGAACACACTTTGAAATCTCTGACAGCGTGAGTTGCATCCGTAGTCCTGAAACAGCAGGAATCAGGAGCAACTCCTCCAATGAGACATGGTGCTAACAACCTGATGCAATCCACCTCTAAGGCAGGACCGATGCTTGGGGATCGGTGAAATCAGACCCTTTGTTTCTGAGTGATGACAGCTCTGAAGTTTTAATGTTTGTAGAGAGATGTTTTCACTAAATATGATACACAGTGATTAAAATAATGAGCTGGAACAAGCCAAAGTTATAATTGCTCCTTTTCCTCCCCTCCCCCGAGTCGGTCTGAGCGCTTCGTTAACTACCTTGATGAACCAATGAAGAGTTGGCTAAATCGGGAAAGGAGCAAACAAACCCTGGGAGACATCCCTACAAGAAAAGGCATAATCTGGACACTGAGCTTTGAAGGCAAGCTGTATAATGAGAGCTGACTATATCTCAAAATCCATGTTAGCTTGAATGAACTTATGTAATAAACATTTATCACAGAACATATGTCACTGAGCACCTGCCAGACTTCAGGAGTGAAGCCAACGCAGCTTGAATCGTATATGTATTAAAAAAAAAAAAAGGAACTTGGCGGCAGGAGGCTGGCAGACGCTTTTACTAGAAAAATCAGAAGTGATTTTGAGAGGAGCAGAAATTTCCTGAAACCTCTCTCACTCCGTGTGGGAATATCACACTTGGAAAAAGCGACAGGCTGATTAGCCTGCATGGGGTGGAGGGAGAGAGATGAGCTTCCCTGCTCAGCCCCTGCGGAGCGTGTCCCCACGTCCTCACCAACCCTGGGCTCCCCACACATCCCGCTGCCTGTGGCTGGGATGAGCTACAGGGAGTCACACTGTGCAGAGCATGGTTCGGGGGGCTCGTGCCTGGCTCTGCCCAAGCAAAGAGGCAGCGCTGGACAGTGCAGGGCGGCTGCCGGAAAAATAACGAGCATAGGGCTGAGCAGGGCTGGCAGGTGAATTTGTGGTTGTGCAGGGGGTCGGCAGAAGAGGAGTAAAACTACCAAAATCAGGGGGGTTGTTAGCATCAAAATCAGAATGAGGCAATTGAGGGATGAACGACGGCTATGAGTGGGAAGGAGCGGTATTCAGAGCAGCGGTATTCAATAGAAATCATGGCACCAGAAAGACAGGGCAGGGTAGCACACGTGCAGCATGAGACTAGCCTGGGACTTTCTTCCCCGGCCAGTGCTCCCGGGAAAGTGGAGGCAAAGCAGGAAGGGGCCTGGGGCAGGAGAGGTTTCTGTGTGATACGGTAATGAGGACCAGGGCAAGCAGGGAAAGGCTGTGCCAGGCATGAATTGCTAAACTTTGGACATAGGCTGGCTGTGAGAAGCTAGAAAGAACAGTGACGCAGAGATGGCAGAGACAGGTGAGAGGAGAGGAAGGGGATTGCCTTGCTTTGCCATCAATGGGCACATCTCCACTTTGCTCTGTGCGTGCTCTCTCAGGTACCTGCAGCAGGGCATCCATGATAGCCCAGTCCCTGTGGGAAGTGACAGACTTTGTTTCCCCGCAGCACTATTAACTCAGACCATGCAGGAGATGAGCGGGACTGTCCTGCTCCCAGGCTGTGTGCCAGCAGTGCTGGAGCAAGCTCGGGTATCTCTGAAGGGCAGCACCTGTGCACTGAAGCCAGACCCTGAATTTCCTGTCTGTTTTATCACACTTGCAAACTGACAGCCAAACCCAGCCCTGGAGAGCAGGGTCTCTGGAAAACAGAGCAAGATTTGCATTTGCAGCAGATATTCTCATCTTTTTTGTTGTTATTAACCTGTTATAGGCTCTTCCTGGCATATGGCTTCAAGCCTGATGAAGTCTGCAGAGCTACCACAGGTTGAGGAAGGGGAAGTGGGGCTAATCAGCATGGATAGTAGGGGAGAAGGCTGCCCCAGGAGATGGTGAGAAGAGAGGTCTCCAGAAAGGTGATGCACTTTTTTAAGTCCAGTCTAGGGTTGGAGAGGAGGGAAGAGAGAGATTTGCTGGTCAGACTGTCCAACCCCCTTCCCTCCTGCTATCTAACTTCAGGACTTATCTGACTGCCATTATCATTGCATCTAAGCACCATGGGATGCTTCCATACCTTCATCATTGCTTTTCTCTGCTGCAGGTGTCCTTGCTTCTCCCTGCAGCTATAAATGAGAAACTAAGCCTTGGGAAAGATAAACAGCGGAACCCCAACTGACCCTTTGGATTGCTGACCCTAACTGAAGTGACTGGGGACTTGCCACCTGACTATGAACTAATCAGCTGCCCTGTGTTTGGGCTAGAGCCAAGGGCTAGCAGCCAGCCCAGCATGTGCCCAGGGGGATTTTGCCCAGCCCCATTCATTTCAGTGGTCCTGCGCTGACTTAGACCAGTTGGGGATCAGGCCCACTAAGTGCAAGTGGGAAGACTGGAAGGAAGTAAGAGACAGGAGAGAGAAGAAAGGTGAGGCACTGAGCTAGCAAGAGTGTGAGGGAGAGTGCGTGAGGGTGGTGTTAATGCTGTCCTGCAGGGAGCTGCTGGCTATTCAGAGGAGCCTAAGGCTGGACAGGCTGACTCAGATACTCAAGGCATGCATGTCACTCGTTCACCTCCCCAAATGGCTGATCCCAGCTGCTCCACGGGAAGGCAAGAGCCTGTCTGGAGAGAAAACCCTCACTAACCACCTGATGGTACAATATTAATGATAAATGATTCATTGTTATTGCAACTCTCTCTGCTGCACTGAATCCACGGGCTTTCATTAACATGGATCCAAGCTGGCTCTGCCACAGATGTGCAGCATTCACCTGGGTCACAGCTTGCTTGCTGACCTTCAGCTGGCCACGGGTTTGTGCCCTGGAGTCACACTACTTGTTTTTTTTTTCACTTCTTTTTTTGCTCCATCTCTGTGGAAACATGTATGCTGATCCTGTCCATGTGTCAGATTCTCTCCTATATCTCACCGCAGGAACTGCTTCAATAACACCCTGCTAAAGCAGAGCTCCACTTGCTGTGATGGTTCATAGTTGTGCATTTCTTCCACAAGTGCTGAACGTAAGCTAAGATTACAATGGATCTGGCATCAGCATCTATTTAGATTCAGGTCTTTTGTATTTAAAAATTAGTTTTTAAAAAAAAGTCTTGTTGAAGATTTGTGGAGGGAAATTATACTTTGAACAAAATAAAAATGATGGTGCAGAGAGGAAGATTTTTCTGAAAAAAGTTCAAGAGATATTCCTCTCTTTCTCTCCCCTTCTCAGTTGCCAAACACCATTGTTTCCCTCAGGTCCCCCCCATTTTTGAATGAATAATGTCTGTTTTGAGTAGCTAAAACTAAACAGAAGTTAAGCTTCCAAGGTGGGAGCTGGGTTTCCTCAGCAGGGAGCTGAAATTGTTGCCCAATGGCCCCTTCCAACAGCACCCGGCTTGTTTTACCATTTCTGGAATTGAGTGATTAAAGGGCAAACCCTTCCTTTCTGCGGTGCCACACCATTTGGAAGATGTTTTACTCATCTGCCTAACCATAACCTACATCATGATAATTAATGAGTCAACACTTCTTTCTCCACGTGACAAAAACTGGCTGGTGGTGGCTGGAAACAGGTAAAGCACCCAGCTAAGCAGGAGGGTGATGACACCCACACAGACACCCCCAGTTCCTGGGGCTGACTCTGCACTCCCACCGCCCCAAAGAGTCTCCGCTGGGGGCGGACAGATCTTGCAGCATGGGGGTGGACACAGCTCATCCACCAGCTATGACAAAAACACCCAACCCATCAGCCCAGCAGAGAAAGAAAGAGGCATGAAAGTGAGAGGAAGTGGAAAAGATCAAGGCGAGAGCGCAAGGCGACAAGCTCACCACCGGAAAACAATAAAAATAAATATGCTCAGAAATAGCATAACTGACATGCAAAGGAGATCAAAACAGGCCCTCAAAATATCTCTTATGGGGGGCAGGACAGGGCGCCTATGGTGGACACAGTGGTGGAGCCAGGGGATGCGCTGCGGGTGGCGGTGGTGGGCGAGCATTGGCCACCTCTGCATGCTGCCTGGCTCTGCAGCTTCTGACCTACAGGTCTCTGGAGGCTTTGGTCTCTCGGAAGATGAAGAGTGCTTCGTGCCTTCCCCGGGGTGTCAGAATGCATGAGATGCTGCCAGCATCTCTTAGCCAAGGATGGTGTAGGGGCTTTGCTGGGGGTGTGGGTGCTATTTGAGTTTGGGCCAGCCCCACTTGCCCAACCATTCCTCTGATGTGAAAAAAAGCACTTGGGTCCTGTTCCGCTTGCCCCAGCATGAATTCGGAGCATGTCCAGTTTAAATCAGCAAAGGGACTGGGCAGAAGGGAAAGGAGAATCCAGTTCTCCAGATTTGCTTTGCTGGAAAGGACAACTGCTCTCAATTTGCCTTCATGAGAGTGCTAAAGTCTTAAGCTACTCAGGCATTTAAGCATGCTCTGACCTTCTAGCAAATATAAGGCTCCTGAAGTCAGCATTGTTTTGGAGTAGGTTGCTCCTGTACTTAGAGCTGAGCACACACTTAAAGACTTTCTTATGCTATATTCTAGGCGTGTGTTTCAGACTGCTGTGAGCACGGCACCAGGGACCAGAACTAGGTCCTATGGGTCCATCCCAGCTCTGCTTCTGCCCAGCGGTGTGACTGGTAGCATTCAACCATCTCTGTTGCCTGTCTCTGAGGAGGTTTGGTCTCCTGAAGCACCAAGCATAGCCTAGACATCACAGCTGTCCCACCACAGGTCCAGAATATGTCTTTTACTCCTGGCACAATAAAAAAAAA